>BRYF01000003.1:18215000-18217500 GCA_030159135.1 Actinidia polygama | reverse complement strand
AATTTCCTCTGCGAACACACGACATAGGACTGATGGATGGACACACCTTTCGGTGTAGATATTTGGAGTTGGGACTGATACGACGCTGAAATGTGATTAAAAAGGTGTCGTCTTGTTAGTTTAAAATATTCTTTCGTTTGGCTTGAACTAAGACGGTGTCGT
Source organism: Actinidia polygama (assembly GCA_030159135.1). NCBI lineage: Eukaryota > Viridiplantae > Streptophyta > Magnoliopsida > Ericales > Actinidiaceae > Actinidia > Actinidia polygama. The sequence goes on along the minus strand of BRYF01000003.1, from coordinate 18,217,338 downwards.
TTTATTAGTGTAAAATATTCCTTCCCTTTTGGTTGTAACCGACGCCACAAATAAGTGGTCATCGGACACTAACGCTTGGGTGTGTATTAAATTGGACCGTTTCATTACAAAATAGCAATAATTCTATAAAATTAAGAATCATAGAAATTGGATTCATAGTAACCATTCTATAAAATCGGAAATCAAAATCGATTCGGACCAGTTCTTTAAGAATCATAGAAATACGGGAATAGAACCGATAGTAACGATTCTATAGATTTTGGGAATCAAATCAGACTAGGTCCAATTAGGCTTTGATTCTAACTTGTTAAATCAAAATTTCAACACCCAAATATCACAACATCCAAATATTAAAATGACATGACATATCATCTAAGTCAGGGGGACCCAACACTACTCGAGATCTAAAGCAAAATTTTGATAGAAGCCTTGTAATTATTACCATCATTGCTATCATTATCATTCATGTGATGCAATAGTTCATTATTTCTCTCTCTTCTAAGCTATTTCATATAAAAAATTACTGGTCTAATTTGATTCTAATAACATTTCTGATTTAAAGAGTTAGAACGAAACGTTGTAACTCAGCTTTGATCCAATTCGATTCTAATAACAGTTCTAATTTAAAGAGTTAGAACAGGTTGTTCTAACTCAGCTTTGAATTAGCAAGCCTGCTGGGAAGTTCATCCGCTTCTTCCACTGACTGCACATTTCTCACTCCAGACAACAGACCATGAATCTTCAGTTCATTCTTCCACTGACTGCACATTTCTTACTCCAGACAACAGACCATGAATCTTCAGTTCATTCTTCCACTGACTGCACATTTCTTACTCCAGACAACAGACCATGAATCTTCAGTTCATCTTCAAGTCAAATGGCCTCATCCAATCTTCTTACGACTCTATCGAAGCAGAGGTACCGCCCACAGGCTCCATAATCCATCGCTTCAAACACATGGATGTGTACCTCTGCAAAATTTTCGATATCTTCAGTGGCTAAAATGCCCTTTTGTAGCCTGACTTGGCCACCTAGCCGAATGACGGTTTGCCGGGTACATTGTTCATTCAACACTCTAATCCAGTTTGGCCAGTTTTTTTTCCAGATTTTTTATCGGCATTAGTTTTTGAGTTTTCGTTTTAGTGCACTTTTTAATTGTTTGATTAATTTCTTTATTTTTACGGAATTGAAAAAGTATAATTTGTTTATCAAACGATGAAAATAATTCATTTAAAACGAAAAAATTCAAAAACCCAAACAACTAAAAAATATCAATAAAATTAGGCCAAATTGGGTCTAAAAATCTTGATGAAGCATTTTTTTTAAAGAATATTGTAGGCATCTCATAAAGTCATTATAAGCAATTAATTAGCATCTCATAACGCTGTGTTTGGATCTTGGATTTCGTAAGGAAAAAGAGATGAAAATAAAAAAGTTAGACGATCGTTTGGGGTAACAGGGTCATCCACATTTTTCATTTTTCCTCACTAAATTTTTGATCCAAACAAAACTTGGTTTTTCCTACACCAATGTGAAATCGATGATGGACGGAACTGTTTGAAGTTTGGAAGACAGGATACCGAGTTCCTGAAGTGGAGGTGGAAGCCAAATGACTGGTGAGCTATCGATGGAGCTCGGCTTTTGGAGCTTATGAGAGGGAAGTCTATGACCCTTGTTGGGGGCTTGGTGGGCAGGAGAAACCAAATGCAATCGCTGATGAGCCGATTATCTACTGTGAGTGCTCTCAACAGTTGCCTATAGGATTTATGCTTTCTAAACTATGAAGCTAGCATTGGCATTTCAAATTAGTCAAAGTATTCGTGTCGAACACCGATATTCCTTGGACACTCTCGGACAGTGTCAAACATGCCTCTTGGCGTGTCTATATTTTTATTATTTTTTACATCATTGAACACGTTGGGGGCACTTCACGTACACACGTGTCCTTCCTCAAGACATGTCCGTATCCGTGCATAGTCCTGTTCTTTTCCGACTCTTTGTCTTAAGAACTGATTTTAAAAATTAGTGATTGCCCTCTCTAACCCTTACTACAAAAGATAACTAATGTATTTCACTTATTGAGCAGGGTTCTATGGTGAGTAATGACCCTAGATGTTCACTTGGTATAGAAAAATTAGGTGTCCGTATCCGTGCTTCTTAGGCCATACATATAGTCCTCGGCAGAGCAGAATGGCAAAAAAGAATTGACGAAGCGAATCCTAATTGATTAGGGCACAAGGCTTAGTTTAGTTTTGTTTAGTTAGTATGTAAGCTTTTATGCACAAGAATGGTTTGTTTTCCATTCAAGTTCTTACTGCTACTTCTATGACTCGTCCTC
>BRYF01000003.1:18187500-18190000 GCA_030159135.1 Actinidia polygama | reverse complement strand
GTTTCGATCCTACCAATAAGGCTGAAATGGGCCGTATATTGTGTTCCTACGTTCAAAAACAAAGTTAAACACACTTGAGAGTGGATCACACCCTTTATCCAGTCTTATTCCATGTCTAACCAACCAAGAAATAAGACAAAATTTTAAGGGTATTTTTGACTCTAATCTGAATATACCAGTTTATAGACATATAAAATCATTCTCTTAATTTATATTTCATAAAGTCTAATATCGAAAAATTCTACTTGAAAATACTCTTCCAGTGAACTTGAAGTGATCAAATATCAATTCCAACAACCAACAGGGTGTTATTATTAATTGTTAATGCATCTATTTATATGGAAACAATGTATAAAAAAACAATCATCAAATTATCAATATTCTATTTTTTTTATGAACGACAAAAAAATAGTTTTATTGATAAAGAAAAAATAATGTTTTCGGCTCTACTCTAAATACAGTAACTTATATAAACATAAAACCTAAGTCCGAACTTGGATTATTTCTTAGTAGTTGTGAATTGGATTATATGTGGTATTTTCTTAATTTGCACAAAGTAAATATTTGAGATCTTTCTTTATATATCATGTGGAGTTCTAATTTGATATTTTCTTAATATTTTTAGTCTAATTGAAATTAATAAGTTTTTGTCAATTTACACTAAGTAAATATTTAAGAATTTCTCTTGTTTGTCATGTGGAATAAATATTTAAAAATTCTCTTATTTAGTTGATAATTTCTCATTTTCTCTTTTAAAAAATTATTGATAAATTTCTTGTGTAATAGTAATCTTAACAATACAATAATTTAGAACTAAATTATTTGTCAATATAAAAATTATATTTGTAATTTATCTTTTTTAGCTTCAAAAAATTATACAGTTAGTTTGCCTACGTAAGTTTCATATTGAGATTGGTAGGTTAGTATTTACATAAAATAAAATTTTAGGGTAACAATTATTTAATATGATTTTTTCATAGAATAATTACACTTACAAGGATATTCTTGTAATTTTCTCAAATTTAATTCTAGTATTAGTGGTCGGAGAACTAGTAATTCCAATACATCTTATCCTTCCTCATTCTCCCCTCATTCCAATATCTATTCTATTATTTAAATACATAAATATAAATCTATACTATATAGAGCCCTAGTAGCATTGAAGAAGCTCTGCAATAATTTTTGTATTCCTAGATTACCCCTGGATAACTACCTAGCTTTTTATTTTAGTTCTGATAACAACCTCAATTTTGCTTTTTCCCTCCTTAAACTTCATTAAACTGCTTAAACTTAAATAGCGGTGATTTTTACACTTTTTTTTTTATTAAATGCACTCTATTTTTTATCTTTATTCTACAAAATTACAATAAAACCTTTAACATGTTGACCATTTTTCGTAATTGTCCCTTCCATTCCATTAGACAGCGTTCTTTATTCTTCTTGAAGGGGTAATTTAGGTATTTAATCAAAAAATGCCCAATTCAAATTTAGGCTGCTTAATTTCTAATTCAAATTCTTAATTTGATTTGGGAATTCAATAAGTGACATATAAATTCAGCAAGAGAGACATACCCTGGATAAGAGGCAAATTAGGGATTGCATTTGGTTTCTCGAAACAGAGTCTCCAACAAAAGCCATGGATTTCCCTCTCATTAGCTCCAAGAACTGTAACGGGTCAAATATGGGCAGCTCGCAATCCTCCGGTTTCCACCTCCATTTCAAGTAGTCCGTGTCGGGACGGCCAAAATGCATGCAATTCTGATGATTCTGGATCGCCCAACACGTCGTGTTCGTGTAGTACGGTCCCTCCGGGTTCGGCACCCATTCCCCGGAAAATAGATCGCACCCCTTTGTCGTCGCTACTAATGACTCACGCTTGATTGGAGTGGTTGGTGATTTTCCGCCGTCTCTCTGCCTATGTGCCGCCTTGGCGTACCCGTCGGTTGTGGTGTCGGTGGCTGAGTCACGGTGGCTGTCTGCAGTTAACGAGTCACCTGTTTTGGAGAAACAGGATGAAATAGAAGGAAAATCAGAAAATAATTAGGCGTTGAGGCACTATAAGTCGCTTTTGCCTCCACTCAAATAGAGTTTGCTTTCTTTAAGATCTACCAATATATGTTTATTTACATGGATTTAATAAAGAAACCAACCTCTAGGCAGCTCCTCTCCGCCCCCGCCCCCGCCCGGATGGGGTGTCACCACCACGTCACGGTTGCTTAGGGTAGGATCTGTCTTCTCATCCCTCTCATTGGAAATCACCAACTTGGTATCTTCAATAACACCCCTTGTCTCCCCTTCCTTGTCGAGGTTGCTTCCGACAGGCGTCTCCTCCACATCCCTGCCATGAGGGGTGGTTGCCGCCTCGTCCTGGTCGCTCACGACGGGCGTCTCCTCCACATCCCCGCCACGAGGGGTGGTTGACTTCTCGTCCCGATCGCTATCCATCGTACTTTTCTCAACTTTCTTATCAAAACACCGGCCATTTTGGGACGACAAATCA
>BRYF01000003.1:18155000-18170000 GCA_030159135.1 Actinidia polygama | reverse complement strand
GCTTTGGGCTGGCCCGTCTGAACCCAATTTTTTTGAGCCGAATTTAGCGGACTTTTTTTATAAGCCTACCATGCCCTATAGAATTACTCATTTTTATTTTGAAACTCACTCGCACCTTATTAAAATCTTACATACTTGTCCTATTATTAAGTTTCGGTAAGTGGGACACATCGGATCTAGGGGATTTGACCATTCTTAATTATACCAATGTTCACTAGGAAAGTGGGACACATCAAATCTGGGGTATTTGACCATTCTTAATTATACCAATGTTCACCAGGAGAAAAATTAATTTTAATATAATGGTAATACCTTATGTATATTTTAGTATCACCATCCAATATCTTTTTACCATGTGTGCATTGTAAAATTTATTATGCAAATGTGGTAATTAGTAAAATATTATCGTCAATTATTCAATAGCAAATCATTGACTTATATTTAACATGTTTGTACGTTGGACACGACCATGAATACATGATGAGTGATCAGGTGACACCACGTGTGCATGCCAACGTGGTATTACCGTTGTATTCAAGTATTTTTGGTCAAGTGTAATCTAACATCTAAAAAAGCGCGTGAATGAAGCGTTTTACGAGAACGAATACGGTACTCCAATGACCATTGGAGTTTGTATTGTCTCAATCAATCGTGTGCTTTCGTTTAGTTGACTTCTCAAATCGCTTTGAGAGGATCCGTTTGAATGCTCTTTTAGACAGATTTCTTGTAAACTAGACTTTCCAAAACAACCAAGCTTCTCTAAAATTAAGAAGATAATCTCTAGAACTCGTTGAGAAAATTATGAATGTAAAATATTAAATTAATTGGATATTAATAGTTATACTATAAAATAAAAATATTTGTTAGGACGTGTTTTGATGATGCAATTATTAATATCTGATTAATATGAATTGGGAATGTATGACTTTTTAAAATAGAGCTCTATTGTTTCATACAAATGTGTTTTGATAATGATATTACAAAGTCCTAATATCCGATTAACTTATTTTTTCATGCGCATTATTTTTTTTTAGTTAGTTATATAAGATGAATAGTTCGAATCAACGTAATAGGCTAGATGAGAACCCACAACATACTAGTTTTGCTACAAAATTCAATTTCTAAAACTTTGGAAAAGTATAGCCCCGAAATAAAAATAAAGATAAATTATAAAATTAATCACATGATTTGATATTGGTAACAAATTTAAACTTTAAACTTTTAATTTGAATAAGTTAAACTCTAAACTTTTTTATTCATCACAATTCAAATCTTTCATCAGCCTCCTTTTATGTAACTTAACGAAAACAATTAGGACCGATTGGAGAACTGGCCAATGGAAGAAAAAAAAGAAGCAAATCGTTAGAACATTTATCGAGGTTTTAGAACTTATAAATTTTTTTTTTTTTTTTGAAATTCAACATTTGCTTCAATCGATTTCTATCTCTCTTTAGATTCTGCTTGGATAAGTGTCATAACTATGAGAATTATGGCTTTTAAAAGAATCGCAATTCGTGCAACTTTGTTTTCACAATTCTTTTTAAGAGAGTTAGTTGTTGCTGTCAAATTATATAAATGGAAACTGACAAGAGAGTTTGACTTGCGAAAGTTTAGAGTTTAATAGTTCAAATTAAAAATCCCAAATTTAATTTGTTACCAAAAACAAATGCTAGGGTTACTTTTGTAATTTTTCCTAAAAAACTAAACAAAAACGCTTGGAATTTCCTATATAAATAAATAGCCAAAGAGAAACCAGTATTGCAGCTTCAAATATTTGGCAAAAACTGAAAGACGTTACTACACACACAGCACGTAATTTGATGGCCAACCGTCTGCTCTCTCCTCCGTTCCTCCGCCGCCTCCCCTTCTCCACCACCACTGTTGCCGCCACCGCCGATTCAATTCTCAACCTCAACGACACGGAGGTGCTCTTCTCCTCCGTCCCCACCCCGAAGCTCTTCCGATCGGCCATCAACCTCCACGCCGCTGCAGTTGAGCCGATGGTCGACCTCGGCATGTGGGCCATGAGTTCCAGGCTCACGAACACGGTGGTGATGCGAGAGGTGATGTTGGCGGCCGTTAGGCGCACGTTTTACGAGCATTTCTGCGCGGGGGAAGGCGCGGCCGAGGCTGGGCGGCGAGTGGCGGCGCTTTGGGAGTCCGGGCTCAGAGGGATGCTGAATTACGCGCTCGAACACGCCGCCGATAACGAATCGTGCGATCGGAACGTCGAAGGGTTCGTTCAGACGGTTGAGTCAACGAAGTTGCTTCCACAATCTTCTGTAAGCTTCACTTGTCAAAACAGAATCTATTGTTTCAGAAAGATTTATTCAGTGGATGATTTTGGAACACGTTTCTTTTATTTAATTACACTTTTATTTATTTATTTAAATATTCATATTTTATTAAAATGTTTTTTAATCTTTTTTTTCTCTATCAGATTCACTTAGAATTCACGTGCTTAAGTGAATTTGATCTATTTATTTTAAATTTTAAAAGTTTTTTTTTATCCAAATTCTGTAAGGTTTCTCTTTTGAAAATGATTTAGGAACATGAATTTCATGCTCTTCTTTGCTATTTTGGAAACTGATTTACAAGTATAAATTTTAGGGTAAAAATCAAACATTTGGACAAAAATAACTTACTTCTCTGATATTTGGAAAACATCACCAAAACCTCCTCACATTTGGAACTTCAATCATTAAGACCCCAAATGCTAACGGACTTTGCTGATGTCGTAAAAAATAAATGACATATTCCAGAATTGACCCTCATAACTTAGCGACTTCCTTAAAAGTTGTAAAAGTAATAACTTAAGAGGCAAAAAAATTATTTCATAATACTTAATTTTGAGCCATTTTTTCTGTCAACAAGATTCCCATGTAATGTCAGAAGATTTGAGCTCCAAATGGGAGGGAGTTAGGTCACATAATTCTTCTACCGAAGTTCTGTTTCTGTTCTCAAAATATAACTATATTTTGATTAAAGAATTGTATAACATAAACGACGCACTTGGAACACTCTCGTTCTCAAGGTATTTTGACAGAAGACGCTCTCACGCGCTCGCCCCTGCTCGTGCTTTATGTGACCTAGGGAGGGAGTGTCAATGTTTTCCAAATATCAAGGTGTCCCTGATTTTTACCTTAAATTTTATATACAACCGAAAAAGGTAAGGTCATTTCCACACTCCTTATTTTTCCAATTGTACTCTTTTTTTGGTATCTTTATTATGGTGAATTTATCTAAATCTCCTTGAAAGTGGTGAAAATATTTGGGTAAAATTGATTTTTTTAATAAATTCACCTTGAGAAAAAGACAAAAAAAAATGTAATTAAAAAAAAAAAAAGAATGTGTGAAAACCACTATCCTTAAAAAAAATGCTATTAATCAACTGTGTTTAGATACCAAATTTGGTGAGAAAAAACGAAATAAAATAGAAAAAGTGAACGATCCAACCGTTCAGGATTATTTGATCATCTACCTTTTCTATTTTCATTTTCATTTATTTTTCTATCACCAAATCCTAGATCCAAACACAGCTTTAACTGTTATTTCATTTAAAATGATAAGACCATAACTAAGCCACATCATTTTGTATACATTTTTTTAATATGTTTTTTAAATTCTTGTAAACAGGTAAGTTTTGTCATAGTGAAGATCACTGCAATTTGTCCACTAGGTTTGCTACAAAGAGTAAGTGATCTACTGAGATGGCAATATAGAAATGAGTCCTTTCACCTTCCATGGAAGCTGAACACTCTTCCAATTTTCTCCAACTCGAGCCCGTTTTATCACACGCTGACAAAACCCGACTCTTTAACGCCCGAAGAAGAGCGCGACCTCTACTTAGCCCATCAACGACTCGAAAAGATTTGTGAAAAATGCTTAGAAGCCAACGTGCCTTTATCAATTGATGCAGAGGACACCTTTGTTCAACCTGCCATCGATTACTTCACCTACGCTGCAGCAATCGTGCATAACAAGGACGATAACCCAATTGTTTGTGGGACCATTCAAGCTTATTTGAAGGATGCAAAAGAAAGATTGTATCGAGCTGTACATTCCGCAGAGAAAATGGGAGTACCGATGGGGTTTAAATTGGTGAGGGGAGCTTATTTGTCGAGTGAAAGACAATTAGCTGCTTCTTTGGGAGTTGAGTCCCCAATTCACAACACTATAGACCAAACACATGCATGCTTCAATGAGTGTGCTTCTTTCATGCTTGAGAGGATTGCTAATGGCTCGGGTGCAGTGGTTCTCGCAACCCATAATGTTGAATCAGGTAAAACCTCAACACGTCGATTGTTTTTTCTGCCCATAAACAAGAAATACGTTTAGTTTTCTCAAAATATAAACAAAAAACGCCTTAGCCTATATACACATGTTTCAAAACACATAAAAATAAAATATATTTAGCAAGTAGTCAATAGGGGGTGGTTGGAGGGGAAAAGGATCAAATTTGACGGGTGGTTTCCGAAGTGTGAAGAAGTTACGAAGAAAGTGTGTGTGAGCACGCGTGTGTGTGGGAGGGAATTTCCGAAAGAATTTAAAACACATGTTGTCAAACGAGTCCAGTCAATATAGTTATTGGTTTAACATGTAAGGTGGATGGTTCATAGGAAACAAGGCAGCAGCTAAAGCGCGAGACTTGGGAATTGAAAAGGGTAACCCAAAGCTCCAATTTGCTCAGCTATATGGAATGGCCAATGCGTTGTCCTTCAGTTTGAGAAATGCAGGATTTGTGGTCAGCAAATACATGCCATTTGGACCCGTAGGGCTGGTTATGCCCTACCTTCTAAGGAGGGCAATAGAGAACAGAGGGCTCTTATCTACATCAACCCTTGACAGAGTACTCTTGAGGTAAACTATCCCATAGTAACAGTTCCTCAAATCTTCATCTGAAGAGAGAGATTGGTTTTTGATCTGCTAAATGTTTCCTTTTGGTTACAGAAAGGAGTTAAAGAGGAGACTAAAAGCTGCAATTCTTTAAGGTGTGAGAACTCGAGAAGGTGATCAGTTTCAAGAACTTACAAAGCTGGAAAACTAACCAGAATTATGCATATCGTTTTTTGGATTGCAATCCAAGAGATTCTTGGAGAACATGGGCGTGTGAAAATAATCACCCATATATATATATATATATATATATTGTACTTATGAAATGTTTGAAGGATATAGAAACAAAATTTTCTCATAGAAAACTTCATTGATTGAGGCTTGAAGGTCTCGAATGGGTTCCGATACAAAGTTCCCGTCTGCTGCTAATACTTCCTACACTGCCAAATGACATCAGCTCAAAACACAGACTTAAGCTATGGACATGTTTGTATTCGTAACTAAAGGTTTTATATTTAAATGGGGCTTAACAATTAACAAAACCAAATTTGATTCATGCTAAGGACGGCTGGCTTCTGATGACTTTCCAAAGTCATTTTCAAATAGATTTGGTGGATCACTTGAGATATCTTCTCAACATAAACAAAACTAGAGCTTGTACCGGATCAAGACTGCCTTTATGCGCCAGAATACAAATTCGTTATCAAGGAAGCCGGACGGCTTTGGAGTTGGAAAGCAAGTGAGCGGAACTAGGCAAACAGCCAGAGTGGATGTCAATATCACACCGATTTGGAGAGACAACAGCTGAAGAATCATTGAAGAAAAAACAGAATTAAGCGGGGTTAATTACAAGAGCAGTGCAATGCGGATTCAAAAGGTCTCCATTCATGTCTGGAAAAAATGACGGGTACCTTTACGACGAGTCATCCATGGATGCGATTTCTTCTCTTCTTAAATCATTCACATTTAAAAGCAAGTATCAGTTGTTCTAGGCCCACTCTTTTGCCTAAGCCAATTCCTGTGGATGGTGATGTAAGCACATTATAAACTAAGACTCAGAAGAAAAAAAAAAGGGAATTGCAAGTGCAGTCATCATCATCATCATCCCAACCCCATTTAATAAAGTTGGAATCCAAAGTTGAATGATTAGAAGTTCGATTTCTTACTGCGTCTGTAGTCAATTTAACAAGCTTTGATCCAAATTACTTGGGTCGGGCACATGGATCTATTTCCTGGAGTCGACTCTATTCCAAGTTATATCCACTAATGTCCTTTGTTATTATCAACACCCATGCTTTCCTCGACCTGTTGGAAAAAAGTTAAAGTTTGAGCTGAGTTTAACCCAATTTTTTGGGTGGGCCCCGGTTATCGAAAGTATTGAATCATGTGTGGAATGGATTCTTCGTCGCGAGTAGATAACCGTAGTATATTTATTTGCTCAAAACGGATAAAAGGTGAATGAGAAAAAGTTCACCGAAGTTCTACCATTGATATGGAGAAATGTGGAAGTCCCACATCGAAAAAATAGGAATATTTTAATATGTTAATATACTCCAAGCTAACTTAAGCTAAATAAGTACTTGGAGCACCAAGAGGGAGTTATGGATAAAGTGAGCCACATTGTACCTTAGCTGTCATGTGCACGCGCGGCTGCGCCGCAGCCGCGAGTCGCGGTCCGTGTGCGCGCGTGGCGTGGGTGCTTTGTGGCGCTATTAGTGGCGCACTTGGCACTTGGTGCGAGGGGGTGTACTGAGTAATTGGCTAATTACTTTTTATTCTTGTAGTTTTAATTACAGAATAAGTTCCTAGTAATTTCTAATTGCAAATTAAACCTCATGTAATTTTTAATTACAGATTAACCTCCCATCTTGATTCCTATTCACTGAAAGGTCAAGACCTTTCATCTTTGATAACAGCAACCATTATCAGCCATAAGAGGAGATTAATTTAGCAGGTTAGTGGGGCTGTTACAAAGGCTTCAATGGTGGATTAAATTCGTGGCTTTTCACAAGCCATTGGAAATCCTATAAATACCAACATCTCTTGCAAGTTCATGGCACACAAAAAATCTGAGAGTTCATCAGTAAGGAAAAAGAGAGAGTTTCTAGCATTCTGCATTAGAGTCATTCTGTGAGAGAAACACTGCCTTCTGGTTCGCCGAGCACACAGAACTCGTGCTAACTTCTGTGAGCGAGATCGTTGCATCCTGGGAGACAGACGCCGAGCAACCGTAAGCACCAGTGACGGGGCGAATTCTGTCTTAAGGAGACAGTGTCCAACGCTGGCCTCGATCAAACTCTGTTTGTCATAATTTTGTTTATAGTTCTGTAATTTATTTTTCACATATAAATTCAGAAGTTTACTGATTTATTTTATAACACGACCTTCCTATGGTACCATCCTCTGGCATTAAATAGATAAAAAGACACTAAGGGTGTGGGTGTGGGTGTGGGTGTGGGTGTGGGGTGTGGGTGATGGAGAGAGAGAGAGTTTCCATTTCCAGTTCTGGGTACTATACCACCCCAAATCTAAAATTTCCACTACCTTCAACTTCACAAATTTTTCTATTCCTCACCAAGTCACCATATCATGCTTTCTCGTTGAGCATGTTCATTTTCGTTTATTTTGCCTGCTCGTTTGAATTATAAATCCGAGATCCATTTCCATTTTCTTTTCTTTTACCCGCTCCTTTCAATTACAAATCTGAGATCCATTTAATTGTGTTATATGACACTCGTGATATTCCCTATTCGATGTCAGGACAACTTTTTCTTCATAGCCCGGGGAAAAAGACCACGCATTGGTTGCAATACTTGAGCCATTTACGAACATAAATTTCTAGGTAGCCATCCTTGTTCAGTACCGCTCCAAATTATTGTGATAATCCGGTTATACTGGTTCTTGATTGAAGCAAAAAATTATAAACCAATTCCCATGTGCTCATCACAGACCACTGAGACCAGTAGATTACACTATACAAATTAACCACTTAAACAGCATATTAGTTACCATTACCATCCAATATAACTACACTTTTTTTTGATAACTCAGTATCCTGCCCTAGGACGGACTAATTTGGGGGACCAATTCCACCGTCCACTAGCAGGGGGCCAGGGGGCCCGATTAAAGCCGGGGCAAAGCCCGTATGGACTGACCTTACTCCGGAATTGATAGCACCTATAAAATTTTGAACTTGAGACCTTGGAAGGGAGCAAACCTCCAAGTCCTAGGCCTAGACTACTATGACAACACATGGGGGTTTTAACTACACCTTGGATGACACTCTTGTCACAAATAAAAGAGAGTTGAAACCATTAAACGCACGCCCCCTAAATTTAAAGGGCATGAGGGCATCATTGAAATGCTAATTATAGCATCACCCAAAAACAAAACAACAATGCAGCGTTTCATTCTCAAGAACTTAATAATCAAAAGTTAATCCACAGGAATACTACAAAAATATTTCAGAAATGGCACTTCAAAAGAGAACATACTCATCAGCTTAGAGTTTGATAGCCCAGTGGAGTTTGCATTCCATCCTCCCTAGTGCCATTTATACCCATCAGAGATGGCATCCATGGGAACAATTTACCAAGTTCCCTGCTTAAAAGTGCTAGGTCTAGGTTCCCTTTCATTTATCCCATATTTTGCTCTTTCTATAGCTTCCATTATATCTTCTCTCACCACCTGTGAAATCAACAAGGCATATGATAAGATTAATTTTTAATCAATCGCTAATAGTTAAAAGAAACTTAAACAAAGACGTTATAATTTACTAAAAGGCACTGGAAAAAGATGCAAACGATGGGTGGGGTGGAGTGGGGTGGGGTGGGGTAAGAGATGCAGCATTTATACAAAACACTGGTAAATGAATCCAAAAACAGGGACATGCTCAATTTCTTTCCACAAAAGCTCCCATTTTAGGCAACATAAACTGATTAAATAACTGCCTACATGACAGATTTCAAGCTGATCTCTACAAGCAGCAAGTAAAGCAGCTTCATTGATAATGTTTGCGAGATCAGCACCAACAAAACCTGGGGTAAGAGATGCAACTAGGCTGCAGATAAGATCAGTATCTTCGTCAAGAGGAACTACTCTCAAATGTACAGCCAAAATTTTTCTACGACCGATTTCATCTGGTTCTCCCACAAATACTTTTCTTGAGAAACGTCCAGGCCGACATAAAGCAGGATCCAATGCTTCTGGTCTATTAGTTGCAGCAATGACTACCACCTTCATTTCCGAGTCAAATCCATCCATTTCTGTCAGCAACTATAAAGGGAAAGGAGTCAGATACCTTATGAACAAAGGGAAAGGAGTCAACGACAAACAGCGTCCTACAAGTGGATCATCAACGAACTAGCTTGAAGACCTACATTTTGGACACAAAAGGCTGCTCTTCAGCACGGTGTAGGTGCAGATGAAACTTCAAGCTACCACATATTTATGACAAGTGGATATGCTTACAAATAACCACAATTGACAATCTTACTAAGAGTTTTATAATTCATAAAATGATAGAGTTAGCAAAACTATGTAAAACCAGAAGTTTTGGAATAAACTTTTAGTTGTCTCACTTTTCGAAACACACGAAACTGACCTAAAAAGCCAGAGATGGCTGCTCATATAACTGAACCAATAATTCTAGTAAAATTTCAAAATGAGTGAATTAGTTCAAGATTGAAAATGACGTACATTATGCATCCCACTCCAAAAGAATCCACTACTACTTACCTTTATGTGTTTGTTAAGTAATATAATCTTAGTTTTCCACCTCAGGATGCATCATAAAGATATAAGGTATTCTGTTTTATTTAGGCATTCACTTGCATAGAGACCCCAAAACACAAACACGTACAAATACATTGATATGTATACTGGTCGATATGGTACATCTACTCAGACATTTACAAATTACAACCATGCTCCCATTTCCAGATTTCAGGAAATTATGTAATATTACTACTGTACTGGACGTCCATGTCCGTGTGCACGTTCATGTCCACTTAAAGAAACATGTTAAAAAAACATTGAAAATATAGTGACGCTAAATCAGAAATAACTGGCTACTCCACAATCTTAAGCATTGAACCTCGGACGTGGTAAACGAATCAGTTTTTTCCTTTAGTTGAATAAGTAGATTAAAGGATTCACTTATATTACCAATCAATTTATGTACCAATCACTCAATTATATGTCAAAAGGGTTTGATAATGCAAAGCACATTTTCCGTCCAGCAGAAAAAAGCTGTTTTTAAAAATTATTCACGGTATCGTACTTTGACTGGAGATACTTCACAATAAACAAAAGCAATTGATCTTTCAAAAGGACTAACTATATTCTAATGTAGCTCCAAAAATCCATTATTATAGTATGCGACTTTCAAATCATCATCCAACAATTGAGAACTATGATTTAAACTGAATATGAATCCTAATGATCTAAAAACTAGGAATAAGAAAATACTACAACTAGGACTTCTGTCTCCGTAAAACCCAAGATACTGAATGTCAAAATAATGATGTTGACATTACCAGTATCAGTGTGATACTTGAGTTTATGAGCCAGGATTTACATAACATTATCAAGTAAACTTGCGCATTCTCTTACAATGCATACAAATTTTACGAGCAGATCACCTGTTATATACCAATTTTGGTGTCTAATGAGCTTAGACACATATTCTCAAGTAATGCACATATTTTGTTGCCAAGAAGGCGTAACAGCTACTTTTTTATGTGCTTGTGGGCTTTTTATCTTGCAAGAACCTCTTTACGTCTCATCTAATCTTTTGTAGTAAGAACCCAGTTGGCTTTTGTAGCCCAAAGAGGATGTTGCTTTGAGCTTTAGACCTCCATTTTCCCTACATACATCCATATGTATACCATACATATAGGTTATCAATTGTTTTATCTGTCCAGACCACAAATTCTGTTATGTAAACTTTCTACGTCGTCTTATGATGCATAAAGACCTTAACACTTGCGGCCAAAGACCCATCTCGCTCTGTTGCCTAAGGCTGTGTTTGGATCCTGGATTTGGTGAGGGAAAAGGAAAAGGAAAAGGAAATGGAAATGGAAATGGAAAAGTTAAGACCGTTCGAGACCATTGGATTGTCCAACTTTTCTATTTCCTTTTTCCTCACCAAATCCTTGATCTATTGACCAAATTACAGGTTCACGAGGCAGAAGAAGAACAACAAACTGTAATTTCAGTATATAGAGGGATAGGACAGATATTGTGGAACGATTCCCTTTCTAGTTCTTTGTATGCTTGAATAGACAATCTTCACAAGTTTCATGTAAGCGGATGCTTTCTTGTACTTATTACAGGAACTGAAATACTCTGTTATTCACTAACTGATGTTGCAAGATGCATAACTTCAATATGAGTTTTAACAAGCACTTGATTAGCTCTTTCATAAAAAGTGACGGTCTAATTAAATCAATTTCATTATGAACTGGCAAAGAAGGAAGCAACAATTTATATATATATAAATCTGTTAAGCATTACAACTTACAAGTGAAGCAACTTAATATATAAGCTTTGGGGATCATAAGCCCCATTCACAATCATTAGTTCCCATTTCAGCCATGGGTCAAGTTGTATTCAAATTTATAAATTCTGTATCACTCTAATAACGAATGACAGGAGTAAATTAAAGATAGCCAGTGTTTGTTGAGGGCTTTGTAACCTAGCCATGAATTAGAGTAACAACCAGCAGAGAAAATACTTAGCAAAATCGAACTTTGCATTGCCCATAAACAGTCTCGGTAATATGATTACTTTGCTATCAAAATGATACTTGAGAACTCATCTACAAAATGTACGGAGAGAATAAACAAAACTTACCTCCATAAGCTCTACCTTAGCAGCATCAACTCCCTCCACATCGTCAAAGCCAACAACCTGGTTACTAGGTCAGCGTTTCCTTGCCGGGCTATTAGCAGCAGAAAGTTGTCGATAAAGAAGCCACATTAAAGGAGTCAAAGGAATCCATAGAGATAGCACAGTAATCAAGATACTCCTTATCGCCATAAATACCAACTGAGGGGCAGAGCCATATGTAGTTCCCTTTTCTCTCATCAAAGTTAGAAGATAGCTATCATCATGGTCTATCTTTCTAGTAGAATACTGCCACCACGGGTTAGAATCTTGTCTCCTCATCAATTTCCTAAACACATTTGAACCTGTTGCTACCTGTTTTCTCACGACATTGCTGCTTGCAACGGAATCAACCGCATTCCCATCCTGATCATTGCTTACTAATGATTCATCTTCTGTTATCAGAGTTTTTTCTAAGCTGCACAAATTGGTGTTGTAATATACACGCTGCGATCCCTCCTCGAATAGAACTTTCGTTGCGCTCCCATTTTGAAGACCCATTATCAAGTCCGAATACGGGACAACTTTCGGAGACGTCATTGCCGTTAATTTCAGAAACAAATAGCACAGGCCCAGGCCAACAGAATTCGAAGAAGAAATCGTCACTCTTTTCACATTCTTACGCAGAAACAGAACAAGGTCATTCAAACTTGACTGAATCGAAACCTTTATCAATCTTATGGACAGCAATCTCAGCCTCGGGCGCAATCTTAACGAAAGTCTTTTTCTCGTACCAATATTCTCCCTTTTTCCCAAATGGGTTTCTTTGTTTTTTGTGTAGATTAGTGACCTAATTTTAGTGTTGCAAAGCAAGTTGCTTTAAGCAACTTATGTTGAGATTTAGAGCAATTATAAAACCCCAGTAAAGGAAAATGAGAAGAACTATAGCTAACACTTCTATGTCTACCTAAAGATTGACACTTTCCATCAAGAACCCTTAATCTTTCTCGAGAAACTAACAGCACATTATTAGAAAAAAGTGTGAAAGAACCCATCTTCAATTACAAATCTCCTATGAAACCCATAAACAATCAAAGCCAATACTTGCAAAGCGGGGATAAAACTGTGAAATTGAATAGCTTTCTCGGGGACAAAAAGGGCGATACCTGGTTTGATCAGCAAATGGAGCTTTCTTCAGGTGGAGGTGGGTCTCTTGAACAAGAAGATAACACTAAAATCAGGTTTCTGGGAAGATTTTGTGCGTTTATCCACACAAATCAGCCATAGATGGGCATCAGCCATCAGGGTATCTACGATTATGGAGTCCTTTTTGAAATAAATTTTCTTACGTTGGGGTATGTTTTGAAATTATTACATGCCCCATATGTCAGTAACTTTTAGGCAGCGTTTGGAAATTTGGATTAAGGATTTGGAGATAAAAATAATAATAATAATAATAAAATTAAAGGAACTAAGATATCGAAAATGGAAAGTTCTGGATTATTGGGTTTATTAACTTTTCTATTTTCTTTTTATTTTGACGGTAGATGTGAAGTTTAAGCATTTTAATATTTTATTTTGGATTCATTTCGATGATCAAAACATGTCATGTTGTAAATTCCGTCGTTAAGATGTATAAAATCATGTTGATTGGAGACAAATTAATATCCGTTCAAAATTATTTTATAATTAATAAATAATTGTGATATATACAAGATTATACCTATTTATCTTAATATAAATTAATTTCAATCGACTATTGATTTGCATTTAATCAACGTGATTCTTTACAACATTAGACTCCTTGATGAGTTCTACAATATGATCGATTTTTTTATTTTATGAGATTTTATTGTATTATCAACCCAACCTTAAATTCTTTTAAGTCTGTTTTTTGATTAAGGATTTGTGTGCAGATAAGTTAAAGAAAAACAAAATAGTAGGAAAACATATTTTTTTTTTTAATTTTGTTATCATTTTATATTTTTCTTGATCTTCCCTTTCCTTCCATAAGAGTCCTTTTACAAATCCCCATCCATACACAACCCTAAGATTTAAAACATAAAAAGGAAACTCAAAGTCGATTTACTTTGCCAAACAGATGTAAGGAAGTTCTTGTTGGATACTCAAAATTACCCGAATTAAAATATATTTCTTAAATATTACCAGAATTTTATTTTTACAAGAATGAAATCAGGGTTTTAAAAGAACTACACATATTTCCTCAGTCGCGTTTTATCTTAGATTTAGTAGTTGTATTTTGGCTAAAAAAAATTAAATGTTTGGAGCGTTTAGGCTCCTTGTTTTTTAGAGCTCGTTAATCTAATTTTTTTTAATAAACTTAAAATTCATTCATAATTTTTTACTAATTTATGACTAAAAAACTAATAATTTTTTAATAATTTTAAATAAAAAATCAATTTTTTATCTCACTTTTTGTATATTTAGCTCAAAATAAAACAATTAAGTTTTTCAACTAGGGCTAAATTAAGCATTAATCTTTATTTTAGTACAAAATACAAATCGCCATATAATTCTGCAAAGACCCGAAGAGCAAAGTCCAAACTGATTTATGTTATTTCACAAAACAATTTTCCATCTCTATCATTTTTCCTTTCTCGAATAGTTTTTACGTGTGGACGATCAAACCCTCCAAAAATTTCCAGAAACACAGGTTGGTTCTTCGTCCTCTTTTCGTTTTTCGAGCTTTCTTAAGCTTTTACCCCCATTCTCTCTCCTCATATCTGCATCTCTTTCCCTTTCCCGCTCTAGAAATTCACAAATATTGAATTACCCCCATTTCACGTTTATTGAAAATTCTTCATGGGTTTCGATCCTTGTTACAGGTTGCAGGGAGTTTCATCTCACTCAATGAAAATTCTTCATGGGTTTTTAGTAATTGTTAAGTTTAATTTTGTGGGTGTTTGGATTTTAGTTCATTGTTTGGTCTCCTCATTGTGATCACCTTATTTGGGGTTAGAGTTTCAAATTGGCACTCCCTGGTGAAGTGGGTTCTTTGTATTGTCTTGTAGTAGCATATTATGATTATCTTTCTTCAAGGTGGTTGTAGTTCTCTCCCTATTTTTGTTCTGTTTACTCTCATTGCTGCCCATGTCTTTAATGGGGTTATTATTAAAACATGTAATGGCTATTGTATTGGTATTGCCTTGTGTTAAATAGAACAATTGAGCTGTCTCCTATCTGTTTGCCACAGTAGTGATAGAATATGCTGCGCTAATTCGATAACTTCATCAGTTGGTTGAAGCTCATTTTAACTCATCATGTCTTCCCAAATTGTATCAGTATATATTCAGTGTTTGGTACGAGTTTTAATTA
>BRYF01000003.1:18062500-18067500 GCA_030159135.1 Actinidia polygama | reverse complement strand
ACCCAAACAAGGTTTAATTATCGGGTACGAAAGGGATCACCTTAATTAGACTGGTTGGGGAGTTGAACGATTGATACTAGTCATACGATCTCACTCTCTCTCTCTCCTTCACATTAAATCAGGGGCGTTGACGTGGGCAAACGTTGACCACGAGTCGTTGACACGCAACTTGTGCAATTTAAACACACATAATAACACGTAGTCCTAAAACCCAAGTTGCAAATTACATTAAGACTTTGGCTGCCTTGATTGTGTATATACAACAAACAACATCTAACTGCTTCTATTTAATGGCAACTAAAACACTGGACCCCCTCTCTCTCTCTCTCTCCTGCCCTCTCACTCTTGTTCAATCTGGTCTTACAATTTGCTTGAGCTAACCCAACACAACCCATTTGGTTTAGGCTCTGTTTGGCCTAGATATTTTTAGATGGGTTTATTCGTTTAGGCTGGGTTTTTCAGTTTAAGCAGATGGTTTTTTAATTTGATTTTTTCAGGATCCGTTTGACCTAAATTTTTAGTAAACTCATGAGCTATTAGTAATTTTGTATTAATTCCTGGCTAAGAAAACTAGATGATTTTTCAGTGATCCCAAATAAGAAATTTTGATTTTTTTAATCTCAACCCTTATTACTAATTGACACAACATTATTACTAATTAATTCCTGAAACGATTCCGATATGACACAAATCCAACACGACCTGACACGAGACAATGCACACCCGTAATCGTAGTTTTTTAGGTGATTTCTTGTCATAACAAACGAAAAAATAAAATTGTGGGCTTGGTTATGAAAATGATATTACTAGCTAGTGCCACAAAGAATTAAAGAAAAATAATAGTGTGAATTTAATATTATTAAACATTTCATTATCAAAACTAGACTATTACTTCAATCAGTAAATAACGTTAACCAATATCATTAAATTCACCCCAATATATTTGATTGCTCATTTGATTTATGGGACACTAGTAATATCATTTTCATAGTTTATATAGTATATGCTTTTAAAATTCTTTAAAAATAAATAGTTTGAAAACTTGTCTTGACTTTGAAATCATTTCATTATCTTGGGAGTCTTAATTTCTATTTTTTTTATTAAAAAAAGACGTTTGTTAGACCCTTTTGTAGAGTAATCTTTAATTAGGATTGATAAATGAGTTGAACGAGCCGAACAATAGGTCGTTTAAACTTGATTTGAAAACTTAAGCAATCTTAAAATCAATATGTTTGGTTCTATATTATTGCCTTTTACAATATATTTTTTGGAATATTTTCCAACTATTTATTAGTATGTTTATATTTTTTGGAATGTTTGGTTCTAGAGGAAATGAGTGATTTATAAGATTTAAGCTCTTACTCTCTCTAAAACAGTTGGGAAATTAAACATACTAATAAATAGTTGGAAAATAATATTGTGGTGGTTCAAACTTGCTCGTCAATACAATATATATATATATATATATATATATATATATATATATATATATATTATTGGTTTTTATTAGGTATTGGTTTTCAATAATGTACGAGAGGGACATTTGAGCAATAAACAAATAAACAAGCTAGAGATAAAGCATTTACATGCTACTCCAATTTAAGAGAGAAAGAGACGTAACCCATTTTGGTTCAGTTTGGGATAATGACTATTTTTTTTAATTTGTTTGTTTTTATTTTTAGTGATTTTTTCCTATTTTTTGTCAAAAATTTTTTATTTTTCCAGGTTGTCTTCATTCGATGAATTAATCAGGAAAACAAAATAAAAAAAAATTAAAAAAAATCACTAAAAAAAATTATAAAAAATTACCCCGTATATTTTTATTAATTTTGAAAGTAGTGGTTTTATACTTTTATTGTAAATACAGATTCTTTTTAACTCTTTAGATTCCTTTAATCATGATAATTAACCGGAAAAAGAAAAAATATTTGGCCAAAAATTGAAATTAATAAGTACACTAGAGTTTAGAAATAAAACCTAGCCATTTGGCCCAAAATATTTTTTTGAGATGTTTTAGCTACTTTGATTTTTGATTTTTTTCATTTTTAGTGAACTATTTTTACCATTTAATTAAAATTTTATAGTTTCTCGTTAATCTTGACGACAGAGATTTGAAAGTATAATTTTTTGTTCAAATTTATTAAAAATGCCACTAAGACAAAAAAAATCTAACTAATTTGTTGAGTAAAAATAGTTTATTTTTGTCTTTAAATAGTGATTTTTTTAAAATTAGATAAAAATTTTACATTTTTAGATTTCATTCGTTAAGAGAAACTAACAAAATATAAAATTCTAAAGAGAAAAACCTTATCCAAATGGGGTCAATTATCCCAAACTAGGGTTCCATTGACATAAAAAGATTTTTGTGATAACTTGAAAAATTAGTTATATGACCTGGAGAGAGAGAGAGAGAGAGAGAGAGAGAGAGAGATTAAAAAAATGCCAACTCTTGTGTATTAATTTGGAAACCATGTTGATGTTAGTGATCTTGTGAACATCCCACATGACAAGTGTAAAAACCACAAGCATAAGCCAACTCCTACAACAAGAAATATATAGCAACTGGTTTAAGTATAGTAGGTGGCCACTTTTCTTGTGAGCTCGCAATTTTATTTTTATCACTAAGATCGTCCTAGTTTAGGTTTATGATTAATTGACTTAATGGGTAGATAAACGCAAGATTCTAATTTTGGAAAGCGAACAAAAAGGGTTGGGGCATTGGAGAATACGAGGGTTTTGCGTTTCTTTTTTAAGGGTTTCAACGATTTTGGTGTTTGCTGTTGACATCTTGTCAATTACGCACTTTGTTTTTTATATTATTTTTTTCTTTTTTTTTTTATCTGTGTGTGAAGATGAATGGTAGATTGAATTTTTGCTAGTAACAATATTAGGTGCGTTCATGTACTTTTGAAGTTCTCTCATACATTTATTTTATCGTACCTTTAATTTTAATATTTTTCAATAAAAATTTTACTTTGCCGGTAACAAAAATTGTAATGACTATATAAGAGGATATTGACTTCTACCAACGCAAAATGTGACAAAATATCATGAAATCTAAACAATTACAAATATATGTACTAGTTAGAAAGCAAACATATTTGCTACTTTTAATGATCAATTAAAATTTTCTTGATAAACAATAAATCTAATATACACTTTTAATCAAATATATGTAAGCAATAAATAAGATGGAGAGAAAAGAGTACAAACGATTTATAGGGGTTCGACGAATACTTGCCGACATCCACTTTCCAAGTTCTCATTGGGTTATCACTATAAACAATAAGCTTGCGGGTGCTTATCAGACCTTTACACCATTAGAATACCTCTAGTCTTCAAGAAATTCTTTTTCTTGAAATGGCACCACTAGAAAACATCTAATCTTCAATAGCAAAATCTCTTGGAATATAATATATCACCAAAGGTGATCTCTCTCAATGAATGGAGTAAATGTTGTAGCAATCAATGCTCACAACATCTAAAAGAAAAATAAATACAATAATGGCTCTTCTATAGAGTGATTTTTCTCTTTTGATCTTAATAAGGTTTGAACGGCAATCATTCGATCAACGCATTGTTACTGGAACTCCGTTTGCTGAATGTACAACTGTTCATAGTTGTCTCCCATTCGATCGATGTATGTTCCATGCAACTCGTGAAGCTTGTCGTTCAACACTTGTCTTTGCTCGATGCTTTCCATCATCGTTCGCATGTGTTCATTGTTCAACTTTTGGGTCTGCTCGATTCTTTCCATTGTAGTGTTCATTTGACCAAAATATTCAAGAAACCAGTCAGGAGGACCTTCTTATGAGGTTTGTCCATCTTGTGGCTGAGGACGCTGTTCATGAGGAATGTCGTTATCGAGTGAGACATCATCCATGTTTACATTACCCAAGGATTGAGATGGAATTTCGAACTCAACCTCTTCATCCATTGAATCAACAAGAATTCCTCAATTAATTATGTAATTAGAGAACCCCTCATCAATGTGTTGGTCACGTTGTTTTCTAAAGCTAACCCCAAAATATTCAAGAATTTTGGTTAGAAGAGCACCGTAGGGCAGAGATCGATTTCTACGATCACGTATATCAACCATCTCTCGGAGAATTATGTAATTCAGATTAAGAGGGTCCTTTGTCGCGCTCCTATAAATAACAAAATTGTCTATTGTAGATACTTGATCGTAATGTCCATGTTTAGGAGTTACATTATAGGAAATGAATTTGTGGAATAGTCTGTATGCCTTTTTCAAATCCTTATTCTGATTGGCTCCAACCGTTCCATGTATCGAAACTACTTCATTCATTTTAACTCTATTCACGTAATTCTTTAGTTGATTAGGTTTTTCTATGAATATCAATTATCCTTCATTTGGAACACCACTAATTTGAGATAAAACTATTGGGTTCAGCTCAATATGCTTTCCTCGAACGTATGATTCTATTATAAATTCAGGATTATCTAAATTTTCTACTTCTAAGTTGCAGTAGAAGTATCTCACCAAATCAGAGTATACGCTCGTTGGAAAAAGAATCAACACGCTCCATCCAAGTGCTCGAACTGGTGCCAGCATCTTTTCTCGGTGTTTTGGTTTGAGACTATCCTCAATGTTTCTTATAGTAATAATGTTTCTGTTTTGAAAATCTGACCATATGGCTTGAATCTTTTCGTTTGTGAAGAACCTCCATCGAAATACAGATTGTCGAGGATTGCTCATGTCAATATCTCCCATTGGATCATTGACAGCTTGCTTGGTGTTCACCATTGTTTATTTTTGGACTTGAGAAATTTTGGTCTAGAGTTTTGAAGGATGAGAGATAGAGATAGAGTGAGAGAATCAGAGATGATTTGTAGGAGAATGATGAGAAATCAAGGGTTAGTGGATAGTAGAGATGGAGATCGAGAAGGAGAAACTTGAGAGAATCCTAGGATCTGTTAGAGAGATAAATAGAGAGAAAGAATGATGAAATAGGAAAGAAAAATGAATAGTCATGATT
>BRYF01000003.1:18012500-18040000 GCA_030159135.1 Actinidia polygama | reverse complement strand
ATCTCTAACTTGGACTAGTAATCCTTTTTTTGTGGCAAGGATTATTTGTTTGAACATGACTATGAATTCCTCATACCTGATATAATCAAGTCCCAAGGAGGAGGTGGAAGTTCTATTCCTAGGATGATGGGACAGGTGAGGTAACCATATAAAATACTGAAACTTCCTTTGATTCAGTCATTTGGCCAATTTACTCACATTTAAGACGTTTAAATCAAACATTAGAATACACAAAATAAGGCAAGTCCAACTATAACTAATCCCATAGATCCCAAAAGTAGAACTTACGGTATTACACTCCAAAATAGACCTAAGACTAATACTACTGGTACTAATAGTCTACGAAATACTAATCCTCATTCCTCCATAATCCAATCCCACAAAACAAACGAGTACATAATATCTATGAATGAGAAACACCTTATTACTTAATTCTCCTAAAGTGCCATATTCTTTTATTACGCCATTCACAAAATGCCACACCACTATTTTGATAGTGGAGTCGACCAAATATGAAAGTCCACTCACTTATAGTCCAAATAAAGTAGTAAAGATTAGAGGACTTTATAAAAGCACCTTTTTTTAATTTGGTAACTAGGTCCCTCAACGGCTATACGGCTCCCAAATGTCTTTAGAGATGGCGGCCATTGAGTGGAGTTAGAATTTAGATTTAGTGGGATTAAAATTATCAAAATTTATTTCTAGCAGAATCAAAATTGTCAGAAACTTATGTTCAGCGGGGTCAAAATAATAAAATTTATAAAATTTAGGATAAATTATTAATTTTTACGGGGTCAAAATTGTCACAATTTAGGTTCAATGAGATCAAAATTATCAGAATTTATGTTCATCTAGGTCAAAATTGTAGAATTTATAAAATTTATGACGAATTACTAATTTTTTGTGGAGTCAAAATTGTATGTATGATAAATTATATTAAAGATAATAGTGTAATTTTTTTCAGTGAAGCCAATTGACCCCACTTGTACTAGTGTGACTCCTTTCCTGGTCCCTGATTTGAAAAAATGGAATACATTTATCATGTTTGAGAGATGTATGGAGGAAATTTCTGAAACCCGTTTGGGTTTGGGATGGGTTTGGATTTTGATCATCGGACCCCAAACCCACCAGATTAAAGATGAAATTACATAAATATCTTTGCAGTAATTTTATTTTGTGGATTTTCCCTAAAATAGCATTTTTTTTATGTGTATATGAGGTGAGATTATTGTTAAGAATTTAATTGTATTTTATTATTTGAGTAAATCTTTATTTGTCCTAGTCTTTAGGAATTCGTATCTTTTGTCAATTTTATAGGAGTATCAGGCTAATGGGATAAGTTTGTTTTGATTTAGTTCCTAAATTAGTGTAAGGTAGGTTTATGTATTCATCTATTTAAACAGCTGAGTATAATGAATAAAAGTAATTCAGTTTCAGTATATATTTCACTATTAAATCCCATCAATTATGAGAATTGATTAGTTAAAATAACTCAATTTTTTTAGTTATCCCAAACAACACATTTATTTTTTTATCTCACAACAGTGTAGTGCCATTGGAAGAGCATGGGATAGTGCAAACGCGCTAGATGGAGATATTAACGAGGAAAGAGAAAGGCATAAAAGAAAAATTACCTTCTTAGTCTAAAATTAAGAAAAAAATAATTTTTTAAGCTAGCTCAAACAGGCCTGAGTTTGCAACAGCTGGAGTTAAAATAAAAGGATCAGAGAAAGAGAAAATATTCCTTTATCTGACAATGCTTGGAGAATATTTCATTTGTTAGATAGAGATCGTCTAACAAGAAAAGCTTTGCAGTTATATATAACTCAAAAGTAAGCAAATTGCTTCTATAAAATTTTCTTATGATTAATGAAAACCAAAGAAAACAAATTAATAAAATTCTAAGAGAAATTGAATCTCTTGAAAAAGAATTCCTTGATTGATGTACAAAAGATATTACTTTTGACAGTTTTGATGATCCCATTTACATCCAAGGTTTAGATAAAATGTGCCTTGATAGAAGTAAAATTGAATGTCTTAAAGAACAGTTAGCTAAAGTATATGTTTTGCATGGTTAAACATGATTTTTCTGTGCAGATGGCTGACAAAGGAAAGGGACATATCCCTCCCAATAAAGGATTTGCAAAAGGAAAATTATATTCCTCTCAAATAATTGACAATGAGGGGTTTACAATGGTTACCCCAAAGCAATCAGCAAAGAGAGGTGGACATATTGGTACATCCTCTTCATCTAGCAAAAGAAAGACTCCTAATAATAGGGAGAATCCCAATCAAAGGGAAAATGTTCAGAATAATCCCAATCAGAGGGAAACCTTAGCTAATATTGTTGCTAAGAATGAGAATGATGAATATTTCTCAAAGAATTATCCTGTCCATATTTGCTATATTGAGCAAGAAGACTATCATCTTTTAGATAATCCTTGGGCAATAAGAGCCAAGTATTTATCTCCTTTTCAGAGCAGGATTCAATCAGGGAAGCCTCGAATATATTTTGAAAATATTCTGAATCAAACAGATAGTATGGATATTCACCATACAAGGGAAGATCCCAAAGATAGTACAAGTACTATTTTCTATAGTAAATGTATTATCAAGAAAATTATTAAATCAGGACATTGGGGCTTGGATCTTTCAGCTTCAAAGTCAATGATGGTTGATAAAATCCCTCAGAATTTCAATTACTGGGATTATTACAAGGGATTCTTTGAAATTTTCATGTATCAAAACCAGAAAATAAAGCATTCTTGGTTTTTCAAATTATGTACAAGGATAATGACATCCGGAGACCTTCCTATTTGGTTCTATGATTGGTGGCTTACTTATGGGCCAAATATTGATATCCTTCCTTCTGATATTAAGGAGGCTTTTCACAGATGGGAAAAATTTCATCCCAAGATCAAAGGATTGAAGGAATTACCATATAATTACAATATGGTTTTGTTCTTCACTGAATTTAGTATCCCTTGGATTTGGAAATGGGATATTTTAATAAAGAAGGATGAGCTAATTAATGCTCATTCTCTTTATAGAAATTTTTGGGTCCGATGGTGGTCCAAAACTGATAGCAAGGAGCTAATCATCCAAATTAATTCCAAGGCGGATGATTACTTTTCTCATTATCATGAAAGTAGCCAGGAAATCACATCCTTTGTTGAGCAATCAAATTTGGATCCTTTTGAGATTCTTAAAAGTCAAATTAAGAGGGCTTCTCCCAATATCTCAGAATCTGAAATGTTATCCCAATGTTTGGAGTTCTTTCAGAAGAAAATTATTTGTTCCTTTAACAGAGAGGATTCTTCTATGGGATCTCTTAGAGAAAGTGAGGATAATGAATGTCCTGCAGGAGAAGGTCAAGATATTGACGAAGATATCTCAATTGATGAGGTTGATTCACAGGAAGGACAGCTGTCCAGATTTATGGCAGCTCTTGAAGATTTGAAGAAATAGATTTGTTTCAGATTTTAATTATAAAAATCTTTTCTTTTTTGTTTTGCATGTCGGTATGGCAGACAGCATCTTTTCCTTTTTGAAAAGCAAATTAATAGCTTTTCTTTTAGGCATTATTGCCTACTTTACTTTTCTTTTATGGCCTTCAGTCACTACCTCAATCAAGAGGAAAAGCTGGCCACTTTTGAAAAAGAAAACAGTTATAAGTGTCGATGGGGCCCAAGGAGCACCCGGCTTATTCTCTTCTCTTTTTCTATTTAAGGGACTGCCTTCCCTCTTTGTAAGGCAGACTTTTTTCTCTCTCTCTCTCTCTCTCTCTCTCTTGTAATATTTTCCTCTTCAATAAAAGTTAAGTTTTATAATTCTAAGTGTTTCCGCTGTTTGTACTTCCGCTCAATACAATTTGGTATCAGAGCCAATTGGGATCCAATGATGGTCGGCTAGACCATTGTTAGCCAAATCAGGTATACTTCTGAGTTTTTATGCTTATTTTATTAGTTTAATGTTTTATTTCTACATTTAGATTTCAATAAAAGATTATGTATCTATCTAATTTCAAATAGGGAGTTTATTATTATCTTTTAAAAATGGATAATTCGTTCCCAAGTTGGGATAGATACATAATCTTTTATTGAAATCTAGATGTAGAAATAAAACATTAAACTAATAAAATAAGCATAAAAACTCAGAAGTATACCTGATTTGGCTAACAATGGTCTAGCCGACCATCATTGGATCCCAATTGGCTCTGATACCAAATTGTAGATGCCTAAACTGGGAACAGTCCATAATGGGAGCTGTTGAAACTAGTTTATGTTATGGGCCAGTGTATTTTAATGTTTATCCTAATTTAACTCTATCATTAACAGATAGAACAATAGGAGAAGCATGTAATTTAAAGATTTTGACACATGGATATAATTTTATGTCTGGTGCAGAAACAGTTGCAGTTATTTATAGACTGTATTATAAGGTTATGAATACCTTAGCCCCTAATGTTAAAAACATTAGTAACCCTGCAGGAATGACAACCCTTATTGAGTCAAGAATGTTTGACAAAGAGGGAGTTGCAGGACAAAAATTAATTAAATGGGAAGAAATTAATTTTCCAGAAAGATGGAAAGCCCCTAGGGTTAATCCACCTGCTCCTATAATGAATAGGACAATTGAAAATGTTACTGAAATGATAAATGGGGATGTTTATTTCAATTTTAAAAGAAATAGATCTTCAAATGCATCAATTACATCTAGTGAACCTAGAGAAGATGATTTGGAGAATAATAATCCAACCAATATATCTGTTGAAGGTATTAGGATATCTCCTAACCAAATTCCTCATGGTGTTTATCAGAGAGAGCAGAATAATAATAGGGGAAGGACCTCTCCTTCTGCTAGTGAAATTAATTTTAGTTAATTATGTTTAAAGACATTTTTGAAGTTGATAATCAATATCATCATATAATTAGAGATTTAATGAGAGATAATCTCAGAGAACCTCAATATAAAGGGTTTGTTAAGTGGTATAGTACTACTTACAGTCAAGAATCAATTGACTTTTATAAAATAGAATATTATCTTTATCTTCAAAAGGTTAAAAACCTAATTCCTTTTCCGGAATGGTTTATTAGCACATATATTGAAGAATTTGGCTTAGATAAAAGCTATTTACAAAATACTTTAAATGTAATAGATACATTTGAAGTTAAATGGAAAACAATAGACAATAAAGTCATTAGCTCAATTCATCCTCCTACAACCTCCTTAACAATTGAAGGTGGGGTTGATAATCAAGGAGAAAGTCTAAGTTTTAAGGCCTCTGCTTTCATTGGAACCAATGAAGGAGATCGAGATGTAAAATGAATAAAGCAAAATAACTTTACCAATTTACACCTTAAAACTTTAGGATATCAAGTTACTAGAATTGAAAATCAAATTCAAACTCTAGTAGAAAAAATTGATAAAGAACCAGATCTTGTTCATAAAAAACAAGATGTTGCTTCAACTTCTTCCAAAATAGAAGAAGTAAAAATTTAACCTCCTCCAAAGGTTAGCAATTTTAGAACCATTAATAATCAACAATATAATGAGTTTATTAATGAGTTACAAAGCAAATTAAGAGGTTTGAGTATTAATATGCTTAAGAATTTTTCTCCTAAAATTTAGGAAGAAAATGATCTTGTTAATCTTGAAAAATCCTTTCAAGATATACAAGAAAATAATCAATTTAATAAAATTGAATATAGGCAAAAATATTTCCCTCAATTTGTTGCCTCGGGAAGACATTACTATCCTAGACCAACTCCTCAGGATTTGTTATTTGAGGAAAATTTTGATTCAGGACAAGTAAGTTTCTCGAATAACCAGATTTATTCATGGAATATTGATGGTTTGAATGAATACCAGATTGAACATATTATGCATGAAGTACTCTACTGTATGTTCAAATAATAATAATTCTGAAAAGGATATTGCTGCAATGATTGTTTGTGGCTTTACAGGAGCCTTAAAAGGCTGGTGGGAAAATTATCTCACTGCATCTCAAAGACATGAGATTTTTAATGCTGTGAAAACAGAATTTGATGAGCAGGGAGTAGAAAGTAATAGGCCTGATATTATTTATACTCTTGTTCAATCAATTGTTTTTCATTTCTGTGGCACAATTAGCAGTAATGCTGAAAGCCAAAGATTCTTATTACAGAATCTTAAGTGCAAATCATTAGCACATTTTAGATGGTACAAGGATGTTTTCTTAGCTAAAGTTATGAACAGACAAGATGCTAATTCTGCATTTTGAAAAGCTAAGTTCCTTGATGGTTTACCCAAAAGCTTTGCTGAAAGGGTAAGAATTGAATTACAGGATGATAAAGGTCCTATTAATTTTGATCTTTACACTTATGGCCAATTAATTGCCCTAATTGTAAAAGAAGGATTAAAACTTTGTAATGATTTTAAATTACAAAAGGAAATGAAAAATAAAAATAAGGATAACAGAAAAGAATTAGGAGATTTCTGTGATCAATTTGCAGTGGACATTCCCAATGCAAGACATCATAAATCTCATAAAAGAGATAAGGAAAAGAAATATATTTCTAAAAAATATAGAAAACCTAGTAAAAGGTATAGAAGTAATAAGACTTCTAATGAAATTAAACCTTATAAAAATAAAAAAGATTATAAGGAAAAATATAGAAAATCTTCTTCTAAGAAAAATAAACCTAAGAAGAAAGATATTATTTGTTATAAATGTGGAAAGCCAGGTCATTATTCCACTAAATGTAAAATGAAACAAAAGCTGAACAAGCTGGAAATAGATCCAGACTTAAAGCTTAAATTAGAAAAACTACTTATTAATAGTAGTTCTTCAGAAGAAGAATCTGAAGATGATAATACAGAGATATCTTCAGATGATGAGATTAATGAAATGGAAGATTTCATTAGTACATCTTCAGAAGATGAAGAAGAAGACAAAGCAAATTGCTATTGTTCTACTTCAGATAATTATTTAAGAGCAATGGGAAAGATTAATAATCTTTCTATTAATGTTCTTTCTGATGATCAGAAAAATATTCTTGATTTTATAGAAACAATTTCTGATAGAACATTAAAAAAGAAGATTATAGATTCTTGTATTATAGGAGAATCTAGTAATTCTAACAGTAAGGCTAAGATTAATAATCAAGGTCTTATTAAAAAAGAAGGATATTCCTTTAGTGAAATTATAAAAAGATTAGAAGAAAATAAAACTTCTAAACCAATCCAAATGAATGATTTAAAAAAAGAAATAAATACTCTTAAATCAGAAATTCAACTTCTTAAAGAGAAGGATGCTGTTCAAGACAGAAAACTTACAAATTTAAGTTTTCAAGTGACAGATCTCTCTAAACAAATAAAAGAAGAAAAATTGAAAGAGATTGATTTGGAAGAAGAATCTAAATCAGAGGAATTTCCCTCTAACCTGTTAATGATAAACCAGGTTCTATACCAAAAATGGTATGTTAGAATTGATTTAGTAGTTCAAAATGAATTTACTATTGAAAATGCAATTGCATTAATTGATAGTGGTGCAGATATGAACTGCATTCAGGAAGGTTTAATACCTACTCAATATTTTGAGAAAACTACTCAAGGTCTAACCAATGCTAGTGGCAGATCTATGAGAATTAAATATAAATTAAATAATGCCCAGATATCCAAGCAACTTTAAATGATTGTAGATGCCTAAACTGGGAACAGTCCATAATGGGAGCTGTTGAAACTAGTTTATGTTATGGGCCAGTGTATTTTAATGTTTATCCTAATTTAACTCTATCATTAACAGATAGAACAATAGGAGAAGCATGTAATTTAAAGATTTTGACACATGGATATAATTTTATGTCTGGTGCAGAAACAGTTGCAGTTATTTATAGACTGTATTATAAGGTTATGAATACCTTAGCCCCTAATGTTAAAAACATTAGTAACCCTGCAGGAATGACAACCCTTATTGAGTCAAGAATGTTTGACAAAGAGGGAGTTGCAGGACAAAAATTAATTAAATGGGAAGAAATTAATTTTCCAAAAAGATGGAAAGCCCCTAGGGTTAATCCACCTGCTCCTATAATGAATAGGACAATTGAAAATGTTACTGAAATGATAAATGGGGATGTTTATTTCAATTTTAAAAGAAATAGACAGTCTAAGTTACCTTATCAGGTTTCTTTACCAGCCTCTACTAGACCATCAGTGTCTAGATCTTCAAATGCATCAATTACATCTAGTGAACCTAGAGAAGATGATTTGGAGAATAATAATCCAACCAATATATCTGTTGAAGGTATTAGGATATCTCCTAACCAAATTCCTCATGGTGTTTATCAGAGAGAGCAGAATAATAATAGGGGAAGGACCTCTCCTTCTGCTAGTGAAATTAATTTTAGTTAATTATGTTTAAAGACATTTTTGAAGTTGATAATCAATATCATCATATAATTAGAGATTTAATGAGAGATAATCTCAGAGAACCTCAATATAAAGGGTTTGTTAAGTGGTATAGTACTACTTACAGTCAAGAATCAATTGACTTTTATAAAATAGAATATTATCTTTATCTTCAAAAGGTTAAAAACCTAATTCCTTTTCCGGAATGGTTTATTAGCACATATATTGAAGAATTTGGCTTAGATAAAAGCTATTTACAAAATACTTTAAATGTAATAGATACATTTGAAGTTAAATGGAAAACAATAGACAATAAAGTCATTAGCTCAATTCATCCTCCTACAACCTCCTTAACAATTGAAGGTGGGGTTGATAATCAAGGAGAAAGTCTAAGTTTTAAGGCCTCTGCTTTCATTGGAACCAATGAAGGAGATCGAGATGTAAAATGGATAAAGCAAAATAACTTTACCAATTTACACCTTAAAACTTTAGGATATCAAGTTACTAGAATTGAAAATCAAATTCAAACTCTAGTAGAAAAAATTGATAAAGAACCAGATCTTGTTCATAAAAAACAAGATGTTGCTTCAACTTCTTCCAAAATAGAAGAAGTAAAAATTAAACCTCCTCCAAAGGTTAGCAATTTTAGAACCATTAATAATCAACAATATAATGAGTTTATTAATGAGTTACAAACCAAATTAAGAGGTTTGAGTATTAATATGCTTAAGAATTTTTCTCCTAAAATTCAGGAAGAAAATGATCTTGTTAATCTTGAAAAATCCTTTCAAGATATACAAGAAAATAATCAATTTAATAAAATTGAATATAGGCAAAAATATTTCCCTCAATTTGTTGCCTCGGGAAGACATTACTATCCTAGACCAACTCCTCAGGATTTGTTATTTGAGGAAAATTTTGATTCAGGACAAGTAAGTTTCTCGAATAACCAGATTTATTCATGGAATATTGATGGTTTGAATGAATACCAGATTGAACATATTATGCATGAAGTATTGATGTACTCTACTGTATGTTCAAATAATAATAATTCTGAAAAGGATATTGCTGCAATGATTGTTTGTGGCTTTACAGGAGCCTTAAAAGGCTGGTGGGAAAATTATCTCACTGCATCTCAAAGACATGAGATTTTTAATGCTGTGAAAACAGAATTTGATGAGCAGGGAGTAGAAAGTAATAGGCCTGATATTATTTATACTCTTGTTCAATCAATTGTTTTTCATTTCTGTGGCACAATTAGCAGTAATGCTGAAAGCCAAAGATTCTTATTACAGAATCTTAAGTGCAAATCATTAGCACATTTTAGATGGTACAAGGATGTTTTCTTAGCTAAAGTTATGAACAGACAAGATGCTAATTCTGCATTTTGAAAAGCTAAGTTCCTTGATGGTTTACCCAAAAGCTTTGCTGAAAGGGTAAGAATTGAATTACAGGATGATAAAGGTCCTATTAATTTTGATCTTTACACTTATGGCCAATTAATTGCCCTAATTGTAAAAGAAGGATTAAAACTTTGTAATGATTTTAAATTACAAAAGGAAATGAAAAATAAAAATAAGGATAACAGAAAAGAATTAGGAGATTTCTGTGATCAATTTGCAGTGGACATTCCCAATGCAAGACATCATAAATCTCATAAAAGAGATAAGGAAAAGAAATATATTTCTAAAAAATATAGAAAACCTAGTAAAAGGTATAGAAGTAATAAGACTTCTAATGAAATTAAACCTTATAAAAATAAAAAAGATTATAAGGAAAAATATAGAAAATCTTCTTCTAAGAAAAATAAACCTAAGAAGAAAGATATTATTTGTTATAAATGTGGAAAGCCAGGTCATTATTCCACTAAATGTAAAATGAAACAAAAGCTGAACAAGCTGGAAATAGATCCAGACTTAAAGCTTAAATTAGAAAAACTACTTATTAATAGTAGTTCTTCAGAAGAAGAATCTGAAGATGATAATACAGAGATATCTTCAGATGATGAGATTAATGAAATGGAAGATTTCATTAGTACATCTTCAGAAGATGAAGAAGAAGACAAAGCAAATTGCTATTGTTCTACTTCAGATAATTATTTAAGAGCAATGGGAAAGATTAATAATCTTTCTATTAATGTTCTTTCTGATGATCAGAAAAATATTCTTGATTTTATAGAAACAATTTCTGATAGAACATTAAAAAAGAAGATTATAGATTCTTGTATTATAGGAGAATCTAGTAATTCTAACAGTAAGGCTAAGATTAATAATCAAGGTCTTATTAAAAAAGAAGGATATTCCTTTAGTGAAATTATAAAAAGATTAGAAGAAAATAAAACTTCTAAACCAATCCAAATGAATGATTTAAAAAAAGAAATAAATACTCTTAAATCAGAAATTCAACTTCTTAAAGAGAAGGATGCTGTTCAAGACAGAAAACTTACAAATTTAAGTTTTCAAGTGACAGATCTCTCTAAACAAATAAAAGAAGAAAAATTGAAAGAGATTGATTTGGAAGAAGAATCTAAATCAGAGGAATTTCCCTCTAACCTGTTAATGATAAACCAGGTTCTATACCAAAAATGGTATGTTAGAATTGATTTAGTAGTTCAAAATGAATTTACTATTGAAAATGCAATTGCATTAATTGATAGTGGTGCAGATATGAACTGCATTCAGGAAGGTTTAATACCTACTCAATATTTTGAGAAAACTACTCAAGGTCTAACCAATGCTAGTGGCAGATCTATGAGAATTAAATATAAATTAAATAATGCCCAGATATGTAATCAAGGAATATGTATTCCTACTACATTCTTAATGGTTAAAGATTTAAATTCTCAAGAAGTCATTTTAGGAAATCCTTTCCTATCAATGATAATGCCAATTGAAAGGATTGATTCTACTGGAATATATTCTACCATTCAGAATCAACAAATCTCTTTTAAATTTGTTTTCCAACCAAATAAAAAGCTAATTAATGAGCTTAAAGAACAAATTTATAAGAAAGAAAAGCAGATAAATTTCCTTAAAAAAGAAGTTTATCTAAAAACAATTGAGGAAAAAATACAGGAAATACCTGTAAAAAACAAAATACAACAGATTTTAGAACAATTTCATAAATCTGTTTGTAGTGACAGTCCTGACGCTTTCTGGGATAGAAAGAAGCATATTGTTTCTCTTCCTTATGAAAATGATTTTGATGACAGGTTTATTCCTACCAAGGCCAGACCTGCACAAATGAAACAAGAATATTTAGATCTTTGTAAAAAAGAGATTCAAATATTATTGGATAAACAATTAATAAGAAGAAGTACTTCTCCATGGAGCTGTACAGCTTTTTATGTTAATAAAGCATCTGAACAGGAACGAGGAGTTCCTAGGCTTGTTATTAATTATAAGCCACTCAATACTGTTTTAAAATGGATAAGATATCCAATTCCTAATAAAAAGGATTTATTGGATAGATTAAGTTCTGCAACAATCTTTTCTAAATTTGATTTAAAATCAGGTTTTTGGCAGATTCAAATTAATGAATCTGATAGATATAAAACTGCTTTTGTTGTTCCCTTTGGGCATTTCGAATGGAATGTTATGCCTTTTGGTTTAAAAAATGCTCCTTCAGAATTTCAGAATATAATGAATGAGATTTTTAATCCTTATTCAGATTTCTCCATTGTCTATATTGATGATGTTTTAATCTATTCTAATAGTATTGACCAACATTTTAAACATTTGAATATTTTCAAAGATATTGTCAAAAGAAATGGTTTGGTTTTATCAGCCCCAAAAATGAAGTTATTCCAAACTAAGGTTAGATTTTTGGGACATAATATTCATCAAGGGAAAATTATCCCTATTGATAGAAGTATTGAATTTGCTTCAAAATTTCCTAATGAAATAAAGGAAAAAACTCAACTACAAAGGTTTTTAGGAAGTTTGAATTATATTTTAGACTACTATCCTAATCTTGCTCAGGATGCTTCAATCTTATATTCTAGATTGAAGAAAGATCCTTCTCCATGGTCTGAAGAGCATACCAAGGCTGTTCAAAAAATAAAATTAAAAGTTAAACAGCTTCCTTGCTTATCTCTTGCCAAAACCAATTGGAAGAAGGTTGTTGAAACCGATGCTTCTAATATTGGTTATGGAGGAATTTTAAAACAAATTAATCCTGATACAAATAAAGAAGAGCTAATTAGATTTACCTCAGGAATGTGGAAATCAGCTCAATTAAATTATTCAACAATTAAGAAAGAAATGCTTTCTGTTGTTAAATGTATTTCTAAATTTCAAGATGATCTTTTAAATCAAACTTTTGTCTTGAAAGTTGACTGTTCTGCAGTTAAACAAATTTTGAAAAAAGATATTAAAAATCTTGCATCTAAGCAAATTTTTGCAAGATGGCAAGCTGAATTATCTTCCTTTGATTTTGAAATTGAATATATTAAAGGAGACTCTAATTCTCTCCCTGATTTTCTTACCAGGGAATTTCTTCAAGGATCACAATGATTAGTGACAAGCATTTGAGAAAAATTAATTCTCTCCTTAAAGATCTTGAGATCCTGGAAAAGAGACAGAAATTTCTTCTCACTCCAGAAATTGATTTTGAAAGTTATTTCTACTTCAGCTGGCAAACTGAGGTTTATCTCAACAATATTGAGATTGAAAATTTGAAATGTCAAATTGAAAAGTTGTATATTACAACTCCCTTAAAGATTACTAATAAGTAATCCAATTTATTTGTTTTATGATCAGTTCTGAAAATATCAGAAAAATGAATAAAAGAATTAAAAGAATTGAAGCAGTGGATAGAGCTGTTCAATTTTATGATAAAAGGATCAGAGAAAGAGAAAATATTCCTTTATCTGACAATGCTTGGAGAATATTTCATTTGTTAGATAGAGATCGTCTAACAAGAAAAGCTTTGCAGTTATATATAACTCAAAAGTAAGCAAATTGCTTCTATAAAATTTTCTTATGATTAATGAAAACCAAAGAAAACAAATTAATAAAATTCTAAGAGAAATTGAATCTCTTGAAAAAGAATTCCTTGATTGGTGTACAAAAGATATTACTTTTGACAGTTTTGATGATCCCATTTACATCCAAGGTTTCGATAAAATGTGCCTTGATAGATGTAAAATTGAATGTCTTAAAGAACAGTTAGCTAAATTATATGTTTTGCATGGTTAAACATGATTTTTCTGTGCAGATGGCTGACAAAGGAAAGGGACATATCCCTCCCAATAAAGGATTTGCAAAAGGAAAATTATATTCCTCTCAAATAATTGACAATGAGGGG
Organism: Actinidia polygama; assembly: GCA_030159135.1. Taxonomy (NCBI): domain Eukaryota; kingdom Viridiplantae; phylum Streptophyta; class Magnoliopsida; order Ericales; family Actinidiaceae; genus Actinidia; species Actinidia polygama. The sequence goes on along the minus strand of BRYF01000003.1, from coordinate 18,026,305 downwards.
TTTACAATGGTTACCCCAAAGCAATCAGCAAAGAGAGGTGGACATATTGGTACATCCTCTTCATCTAACAAAAGAAAGACTCCTAATAATAGGGAGAATCCCAATCAAAGGGAAAATGTTCAGAATAATCCCAATCAGAGGGAAACCTTAGCTAATATTGTTGCTAAGAATGAGAATGATGAATATTTCTCAAAGAATTATCCTGTCCATATTTGCTATATTGAGCAAGAAGACTATCATCTTTTAGATAATCCTTGGGCAATAAGAGCCAAGTATTTATCTCCTTTTCAGAGCAGGATTCAATCAGGGAAGCCTCGAATATATTTTGAAAATATTCTGAATCACACAGATAGTATGGATATTCACCATACAAGGGAAGATCCCAAAGATAGTACAAGTACTATTTTCTATAGTAAATGTATTATCAAGAAAATTATTAAACCAGGACATTGGGGCTTGGATCTTTCAGCTTCAAAGTCAATGATGGTTGATAAAATCCCTCAGAATTTCAATTACTGGGATTATTACAAGGGATTCTTTGAAATTTTCATGTATCAAAACCAGAAAATAAAGCATTCTTGGTTTTTCAAATTATGTACAAGGATAATGACATCCGGAGACCTTCCTATTTGGTTCTATGATTGGTGGCTTACTTATGGGCCAAATATTGATATCCTTCCTTCTGATATTAAGGAGGCTTTTCACAGATGGAAAAAATTTCATCCCAAGATCAAAGGATTGAAGGAATTACCATATAATTACAATATGGTTTTGTTCTTCACTGAATTTAGTATCCCTTGGATTTGGAAATGGGATATTTTAATAAAGAAGGATGAGCTAATTAATGCTCATTCTCTTTATAGAAATTTTTGGGTCCGATGGTGGTCCAAAACTGATAGCAAGGAGCTAATCATCCAAATTAATTCCAAGGCGGATGATTACTTTTCTCATTATCATGAAAGCAGCCAGGAAATCACATCCTTTGTTGAGCAATCAAATTTGGATCCTTTTGAGATTCTTAAAAGTCAAATTAAGAGGGCTTCTCCCAATATCTCAGAATCTGAAATGTTATCCCAATGTTTGGAGTTCTTTCAGAAGAAAATTATTTGTTCCTTTAACAGAGAGGATTCTTCTATGGGATCTCTTAGAGAAAGTGAGGATAATGAATGTCCTGCAGGAGAAGGTCAAGATATTGACGAAGATATCTCAATTGATGAGGTTGATTCACAGGAAGGACAGCTGTCCAGATTTATGGCAGCTCTTGAAGATTTGAAGAAATAGATTTGTTTCAGATTTTAATTATAAGAATCTTTTCTTTTTTGTTTTGCATGTCGGTATGGCAGACAGCATCTTTTCCTTTTTGAAAAGCAAATTAATAGCTTTTCTTTTAGGCATTATTGCCTACTTTACTTTTCTTTTATGGCCTTCAGTCACTACCTCAATCAAGAGGAAAAGCTGGCCACTTTTGAAAAAGAAAACAGCTATAAGTGTCGATGGGGCCCAAGGAGCACCCGGCTTTTTCTCTTCTCTTTTTCTTTTTAAGGGACTGCCTTCCCTCTTTGTAAGGCAGACTTTTTTCTCTCTCTCTCTCTCTCTCTCTCTCTTGTAATATTTTCCTCTTCAATAAAAGTTAAGTTTTATAATTCTAAGTGTTTCCGCTGTTTGTACTTCCGCTCAATACAATTTGAATATTTTCAAAGATATTGTCAAAAGAAATGGTTTGGTTTTATCAGCCCCAAAATTGAAGTTATTCCAAACTAAGGTTAGATTTTTGGGACATAATATTCATCAAGGGAAAATTATCCCTATTGATAGAAGTATTGAATTTGCTTCAAAATTTCCTAATGAAATAAAGGAAAAAACTCAACTACAAAGGTTTTTAGGAAGTTTGAATTATATTTCAGACTACTATCCTAATCTTGCTCAGGATGCTTCAATCTTATATTCTAGATTGAAGAAAGATCCTTCTCCATGGTCTGAAGAGTATACCAAGGCTGTTCAAAAAATAAAATTAAAAGTTAAACAGCTTCCTTGCTTATCTCTTGCCAAAACCAATTGGAAGAAGGTTGTTGAAACCGATGCTTAAACAATTAAGAAAGAAATGCTTTCTGTTGTTAAATGTATTTCTAAATTTCAAGATGATCTTTTAAATCAAACTTTTGTCTTGAAAGTTGACTGTTCTGCAGTTAAACAAATTTTGAAAAAAGATATTAAAAATCTTGCATCTAAGCAAATTTTTGCAAGATGGCAAGCTGAATTATCTTCCTTTGATTTTGAAATTGAATATATTAAAGGAGACTCTAATTCTCTCCCTGATTTTCTTACCAGGGAATTTCTTCAAGGATCACAATGATTAGTGACAAGCATTTGAGAAAAATTAATTCTCTCCTTAAAGATCTTGAGATCCTAGAAAAGAGACAGAAATTTCTTCTCACTCCAGAAATTGATTTTGAAAGTTATTTCTACTTCAGCTGGCAAACTGAGGTTTATCTCAACAATATTGAGATTGAAAATTTGAAATGTCAAATTGAAAAGTTGTATATTACAACTCCCTTAAAGATTACTAATAAGTAATCCAATTTATTTGTTTTATGATCAGTTGCTTGGATACAAGCATTTGTTCCTATTAGGGTGAGTGGTTTAAATGCAACCTGAACTAAACCCAAATGTAAATATTTATATTTTTCCCTATACCTAATTAGGTCTCTAGGGTCCAATAATCTCAAAACCTCATTATCTTCACAAACCGTCATTGTTTGTTCAGTAGGTTTAATTGCCATGCTACTTATAAAATCAAACATACCCTTCTTATAAATTATAGAAGGAGAAACAGATGGAATTGTCCACTTGTTTAATTGGTTTTGAATATTTTCATATTCAATTAAATTCATTGTTTTAACACTGTCATTAGTGTCATTTTGTGAAGATGCAGAAAATATTTCTGGTTGAAAATTAGGAGCATTATTGGGTGTCATGGACATAGATAAAAGATTGCTAGCCTAACAGGTTCGTCTGAGTTTTATACTTTTTTTTTTTTTTTTTTTTACTTTCAATAAACTATTATGATCTATTTCATTTCATATAGGAAAATAAATTATTTGACTTTTAATAATGGATAGAATCATTTGTCAAGGATTCACATGCCTTCAGTGACCATCAAAGCCTGACGCCCTCTTGGCAAAGCGGCATAGGTCCAGCAAAACCCGACTTGGGAACGAATTATCCATTTTTAAAAGATAATAATAAACTCCCTATTTGAAATTAGATAGATACATAATCTTTTATTGAAATCTAGATGTAGAAATAAAACATTAAACTAATAAAATAAGCATAAAAACTCAGAAGTATACCTGATTTGGCTAACAATGGTCTAGCCGACCATCATTGGATCCCAATTGGCTCTGATACCAAATTGTAGATGCCTAAACTGGGAACAGTCCATAATGGGAGCTGTTGAAATTAGTTTATGTTATGGGCCAGTGTATTTTAATGTTTATCCTAATTTAACTCTATCATTAACAGATAGAACAATAGGAGAAGCATGTAATTTAAAGATTTTGACACATGGATATAATTTTATGTCTGGTGCAGAAACAGTTGCAGTTATTTATAGACTGTATTATAAGGTTATGAATACCTTAGCCCCTAATGTTAAAAACATTAGTAACCCTGCAGGAATGACAACCCTTATTGAGTCAAGAATGTTTGACAAAGAGGGAGTTGCAGGACAAAAATTAATTAAATGGGAAGAAATTAATTTTCCAGAAAGATGGAAAGCCCCTAGGGTTAATCCACCTGCTCCTATAATGAATAGGACAATTGAAAATGTTACTGAAATGATAAATGGGGATGTTTATTTCAATTTTAAAAGAAATAGACAGTCTAAGTTACCTTATCAGGTTTCTTTACCAGCCTCTACTAGACCATCAGTGTCTAGATCTTCAAATGCATCAATTACATCTAGTGAACCTAGAGAAGATGATTTGGAGAATAATAATCCAACCAATATATCTGTTGAAGGTATTAGGATATCTCCTAACCAAATTCCTCATGGTGTTTATCAGAGAGAGCAGAATAATAATAGGGGAAGGACCTCTCCTTCTGCTAGTGAAATTAATTTTAGTTAATTATGTTTAAAGACATTTTTGAAGTTGATAATCAATATCATCATATAATTAGAGATTTAATGAGAGATAATCTCAGAGAACCTCAATATAAAGGGTTTGTTAAGTGGTATAGTACTACTTACAGTCAAGAATCAATTGACTTTTATAAAATAGAATATTATCTTTATCTTCAAAAGGTTAAAAACCTAATTCCTTTTCCGGAATGGTTTATTAGCACATATATTGAAGAATTTGGCTTAGATAAAAGCTATTTACAAAATACTTTAAATGTAATAGATACATTTGAAGTTAAATGGAAAACAATAGACAATAAAGTCATTAGCTCAATTCATCCTCCTACAACCTCCTTAACAATTGAAGGTGGGGTTGATAATCAAGGAGAAAGTCTAAGTTTTAAGGCCTCTGCTTTCATTGGAACCAATGAAGGAGATCGAGATGTAAAATGAATAAAGCAAAATAACTTTACCAATTTACACCTTAAAACTTTAGGATATCAAGTTACTAGAATTGAAAATCAAATTCAAACTCTAGTAGAAAAAATTGATAAAGAACCAGATCTTGTTCATAAAAAACAAGATGTTGCTTCAACTTCTTCCAAAATAGAAGAAGTAAAAATTAAACCTCCTCCAAAGGTTAGCAATTTTAGAACCATTAATAATCAACAATATAATGAGTTTATTAATGAGTTACAAACCAAATTAAGAGGTTTGAGTATTAATATGCTTAAGAATTTTTCTCCTAAAATTCAGGAAGAAAATGATCTTGTTAATCTTGAAAAATCCTTTCAAGATATACAAGAAAATAATCAATTTAATAAAATTGAATATAGGCAAAAATATTTCCCTCAATTTGTTGCCTCGGGAAGACATTACTATCCTAGACCAACTCCTCAGGATTTGTTATTTGAGGAAAATTTTGATTCAGGACAAGTAAGTTTCTCGAATAACCAGATTTATTCATGGAATATTGATGGTTTGAATGAATACCAGATTGAACATATTATGCATGAAGTATTGATGTACTCTACTGTATGTTCAAATAATAATAATTCTGAAAAGGATATTGCTGCAATGATTGTTTGTGGCTTTACAGGAGCCTTAAAAGGCTGGTGGGAAAATTATCTCACTGCATCTCAAAGACATGAGATTTTTAATGCTGTGAAAACAGAATTTGATGAGCAGGGAGTAGAAAGTAATAGGCCTGATATTATTTATACTCTTGTTCAATCAATTGTTTTTCATTTCTGTGGCACAATTAGCAGTAATGCTGAAAGCCAAAGATTCTTATTACAGAATCTTAAGTGCAAATCATTAGCACATTTTAGATGGTACAAGGATGTTTTCTTAGCTAAAGTTATGAACAGACAAGATGCTAATTCTGCATTTTGAAAAGCTAAGTTCCTTGATGGTTTACCCAAAAGCTTTGCTGAAAGGGTAAGAATTGAATTACAGGATGATAAAGGTCCTATTAATTTTGATCTTTACACTTATGGCCAATTAATTGCCCTAATTGTAAAAGAAGGATTAAAACTTTGTAATGATTTTAAATTACAAAAGGAAATGAAAAATAAAAATAAGGATAACAGAAAAGAATTAGGAGATTTCTGTGATCAATTTGCAGTGGACATTCCCAATGCAAGACATCATAAATCTCATAAAAGAGATAAGGAAAAGAAATATATTTCTAAAAAATATAGAAAACCTAGTAAAAGGTATAGAAGTAATAAGACTTCTAATGAAATTAAACCTTATAAAAATAAAAAAGATTATAAGGAAAAATATAGAAAATCTTCTTCTAAGAAAAATAAACCTAAGAAGAAAGATATTATTTGTTATAAATGTGGAAAGCCAGGTCATTATTCCACTAAATGTAAAATGAAACAAAAGCTGAACAAGCTGGAAATAGATCCAGACTTAAAGCTTAAATTAGAAAAACTACTTATTAATAGTAGTTCTTCAGAAGAAGAATCTGAAGATGATAATACAGAGATATCTTCAGATGATGAGATTAATGAAATGGAAGATTTCATTAGTACATCTTCAGAAGATGAAGAAGAAGACAAAGCAAATTGCTATTGTTCTACTTCAGATAATTATTTAAGAGCAATGGGAAAGATTAATAATCTTTCTATTAATGTTCTTTCTGATGATCAGAAAAATATTCTTGATTTTATAGAAACAATTTCTGATAGAACATTAAAAAAGAAGATTATAGATTCTTGTATTATAGGAGAATCTAGTAATTCTAACAGTAAGGCTAAGATTAATAATCAAGGTCTTATTAAAAAAGAAGGATATTCCTTTAGTGAAATTATAAAAAGATTAGAAGAAAATAAAACTTCTAAACCAATCCAAATGAATGATTTAAAAAGAGAAATAAATACTCTTAAATCAGAAATTCAACTTCTTAAAGAGAAGGATGCTGTTCAAGACAGAAAACTTACAAATTTAAGTTTTCAAGTGACAGATCTCTCTAAACAAATAAAAGAAGAAAAATTGAAAGAGATTGATTTGGAAGAAGAATCTAAATCAGAGGAATTTCCCTCTAACCTGTTAATGATAAACCAGGTTCTATACCAAAAATGGTATGTTAGAATTGATTTAGTAGTTCAAAATGAATTTACTATTGAAAATGCAATTGCATTAATTGATAGTGGTGCAGATATGAACTGCATTCAGGAAGGTTTAATACCTACTCAATATTTTGAGAAAACTACTCAAGGTCTAACCAATGCTAGTGGCAGATCTATGAGAATTAAATATAAATTAAATAATGCCCAGATATGTAATCAAGGAATATGTATTCCTACTACATTCTTAATGGTTAAAGATTTAAATTCTCAAGAAGTCATTTTAGGAAATCCTTTCCTATCAATGATAATGCCAATTGAAAGGATTGATTCTACTGGAATATATTCTACCATTCAGAATCAACAAATCTCTTTTAAATTTGTTTTCCAACCAAATAAAAAGCTAATTAATGAGCTTAAAGAACAAATTTATAAGAAAGAAAAGCAGATAAATTTCCTTAAAAAAGAAGTTTATCTAAAAACAATTGAGGAAAAAATACAGGAAATACCTGTAAAAAACAAAATACAACAGATTTTAGAACAATTTCATAAATCTGTTTGTAGTGACAGTCCTGACGCTTTCTGGGATAGAAAGAAGCATATTGTTTCTCTTCCTTATGAAAATGATTTTGATGACAGGTTTATTCCTACCAAGGCCAGACCTGCACAAATGAAACAAGAATATTTAGATCTTTGTAAAAAAGAGATTCAAATATTATTGGATAAACAATTAATAAGAAGAAGTACTTCTCCATGGAGCTGTACAGCTTTTTATGTTAATAAAGCATCTGAACAGGAACGAGGAGTTCCTAGGCTTGTTATTAATTATAAGCCACTCAATACTGTTTTAAAATGGATAAGATATCCAATTCCTAATAAAAAGGATTTATTGGATAGATTAAGTTCTGCAACAATCTTTTCTAAATTTGATTTAAAATCAGGTTTTTGGCAGATTCAAATTAATGAATCTGATAGATATAAAACTGCTTTTGTTGTTCCCTTTGGGCATTTCGAATGGAATGTTATGCCTTTTGGTTTAAAAAATGCTCCTTCAGAATTTCAGAATATAATGAATGAGATTTTTAATCCTTATTCAGATTTCTCCATTGTCTATATTGATGATGTTTTAATCTATTCTAATAGTATTGACCAACATTTTAAACATTTGAATATTTTCAAAGATATTGTCAAAAGAAATGGTTTGGTTTTATCAGCCCCAAAAATGAAGTTATTCCAAACTAAGGTTAGATTTTTGGGACATAATATTCATCAAGGGAAAATTATCCCTATTGATAGAAGTATTGAATTTGCTTCAAAATTTCCTAATGAAATAAAGGAAAAAACTCAACTACAAAGGTTTTTAGGAAGTTTGAATTATATTTCAGACTACTATCCTAATCTTGCTCAGGATGCTTCAATCTTATATTCTAGATTGAAGAAAGATCCTTCTCCATGGTCTGAAGAGCATACCAAGGCTGTTCAAAAAATAAAATTAAAAGTTAAACAGCTTCCTTGCTTATCTCTTGCCAAAACCAATTGGAAGAAGGTTGTTGAAACCGATGCTTCTAATATTGGTTATGGAGGAATTTTAAAACAAATTAATCCTGATACAAATAAAGAAGAGCTAATTAGATTTACCTCAGGAATGTGGAAATCAGCTCAATTAAATTATTCAACAATTAAGAAAGAAATGCTTTCTGTTGTTAAATGTATTTCTAAATTTCAAGATGATCTTTTAAATCAAACTTTTGTCTTGAAAGTTGACTGTTCTGCAGTTAAACAAATTTTGAAAAAAGATATTAAAAATCTTGCATCTAAGCAAATTTTTGCAAGATGGCAAGCTGAATTATCTTCCTTTGATTTTGAAATTGAATATATTAAAGGAGACTCTAATTCTCTCCCTGATTTTCTTACCAGGGAATTTCTTCAAGGATCACAATGATTAGTGACAAGCATTTGAGAAAAATTAATTCTCTCCTTAAAGATCTTGAGATCCTGGAAAAGAGACAGAAATTTCTTCTCACTCCAGAAATTGATTTTGAAAGTTATTTCTACTTCAGCTGGCAAACTGAGGTTTATCTCAACAATATTGAGATTGAAAATTTGAAATGTCAAATTGAAAAGTTGTATATTACAACTCCCTTAAAGATTACTAATAAGTAATCCAATTTATTTGTTTTATGATCAGTTCTGAAAATATCAGAAAAATGAATAAAAGAATTAAAAGAATTGAAGCAGTGGATAGAGCTGTTCAATTTTATGATAAAAGGATCAGAGAAAGAGAAAATATTCCTTTATCTGACAATGCTTGGAGAATATTTCATTTGTTAGATAGAGATCGTCTAACAAGAAAAGCTTTGCAGTTATATATAACTCAAAAGTAAGCAAATTGCTTCTATAAAATTTTCTTATGATTAATGAAAACCAAAGAAAACAAATTAATAAAATTCTAAGAGAAATTGAATCTCTTGAAAAAGAATTCCTTGATTGGTGTACAAAAGATATTACTTTTGACAGTTTTGATGATCCCATTTACATCCAAGGTTTCGATAAAATGTGCCTTGATAGATGTAAAATTGAATGTCTTAAAGAACAGTTAGCTAAATTATATGTTTTGCATGGTTAAACATGATTTTTCTGTGCAGATGGCTGACAAAGGAAAGGGACATATCCCTCCCAATAAAGGATTTGCAAGAGAAAAATTATATTCCTCTCAAATAATTGACAATGAGGGGTTCAGTAGTTTTAATTGCCATGCTACTTATAAAATCAAACATACCCTTCTTATAAATTATAGAAGGAGAAACAGATGGAATTGTCCACTTGTTTAATTGGTTTTGAATATTTTCATATTCAATTAAATTCATTGTTTTAACACTGTCATTAGTGTCATTTTGTGAAGATGCAGAAAATATTTCTGGTTGAAAATTAGGAGCATTATTGGGTGTCATGGACATAGATAAAAGATTGCTAGCCTAACAGGTTCGTCTGAGTTTTATACTTTTTTTTTTTTTTTTTTTTACTTTCAATAAACTATTATGATCTATTTCATTTCATATAGGAAAATAAATTATTTGACTTTTAATAATGGATAGAATCATTTGTCAAGGATTCACATGCCTTCAGTGACCATCAAAGCCTGACGCCCTCTTGGCAAAGCGGCATAGGTCCAGCAAAACCCGACTTGGGAACGAATTATCCATTTTTAAAAGATAATAATAAACTCCCTATTTGAAATTAGATAGATACATAATCTTTTATTGAAATCTAGATGTAGAAATAAAACATTAAACTAATAAAATAAGCATAAAAACTCAGAAGTATACCTGATTTGGCTAACAATGGTCTAGCCGACCATCATTGGATCCCAATTGGCTCTGATACCAAATTGTATTGAGCGGAAGTACAAACAGCGGAAACACTTAGAATTATAAAACTTAACTTTTATTGAAGAGGAAAATATTACAAGAGAGAGAGAGAGAGAGAGAGAAAAGTCTGCCTTACAAAGAGGGAAGGCAGTCCCTTAAATAGAAAAAGAGAAGAGAATAAGCCGGGTGCTCCTTGGGCCCCATCGACACTTATAACTGTTTTCTTTTTCAAAAGTGGCCAGCTTTTCCTCTTGATTGAGGTAGTGACTGAAGGCCATAAAAGAAAAGTAAAGTAGGCAATAATGCCTAAAAGAAAAGCTATTAATTTGCTTTTCAAAAAGGAAAAGATGCTGTCTGCCATACCGACATGCAAAACAAAAAAGAAAAGATTCTTATAATTAAAATCTGAAACAAATCTATTTCTTCAAATCTTCAAGAGCTGCCATAAATCTGGACAGCTGTCCTTCCTGTGAATCAACCTCATCAATTGAGATATCTTCGTCAATATCTTGACCTTCTCCTGCAGGACATTCATTATCCTCACTTCCTCTAAGAGATCCCATAGAAGAATCCTCTCTGTTAAAGGAACAAATAATTTTCTTCTGAAAGAACTCCAAACATTGGGATAACATTTCAGATTCTGAGATATTGGGAGAAGCCCTCTTAATTTGACTTTTAAGAATCTCAAAAGGATCCAAATTTGATTGCTCAACAAAGGATGTGATTTCCTGGCTGCTTTCATGATAATGAGAAAAGTAATCATCCGCCTTGGAATTAATTTGGATGATTAGCTCCTTGCTATCAGTTTTGGTTAAAAAAATATCACATCTACACCTTCAACAATACTCTCTAATTATTTCTCTACGTTTTACTAATATAGGAGAAGTTTAGAGAATTACTTTCTTACCATCATCTTCAACAATATTCTTTATTTTTTTTCTAACTCATTTAAAAATAATTTTATTATTATTTTTTAATTTTATTTAGCTTTTTTTTAAGAAATTGATGTGACAAGTTGTAGGAGATAATGGAAAAGAGAGGAGAGAGAGAGAGTGAGTATTTTTTTAACTTTACGGGATAAATAGTAATACCTCATATTTGGAGAGCTACTGTAACACCCCCTCGGGCTACTTTAAGAAGTTTGTTGGAATTGATATTTTGAGTTTAGACTCTCTAAAATAGAGTAAAAGAAGGGACATGGGATCTGTTTAGATACTCAAACCACCAATACTTCAAATGGAAGTCGTCTAAGAGCATCCCATTAAGTTAGCTAAATATTTCTTTGGATTAATTTAACTAGTGAAATCTTTAAAACTCTCCATATCAGATTAATTAAAATAACCCATAAATTTAACTTTGTTATAGTTCTTAACAAAAAATGACTAGGCATTATTCATTTTATCTCTATTTTTTTACTACTTTCCATAATCGAATGGCTGGTGGAGTTAAAAAAGAATAACTAACTAACTAAAATAAAATAAAAAAGGTAATTTTTAAGTTCAAATTTAGTGAGATTGGGGTTTATGCTCTAATATGAAATTTCAATTTGGTGAGAAGTACGGAAATAAATACCAAATTAATAACATAATTTACTATGAAAATTTTCATTGGTGAGATATTATTTATCTATTTCTCACTAATTGAAGTTCCGCCGTGAATTGACAAAGCAATAAAGTTTTCATGCTAATTAGTATAATAGAAAACAAGGGAAATTTCCAAAATTCCACCTGAATTATTAATCAAATGTCTCGTAAATACCTGAATTTAAAATAATATTAATTAAAAAATGGAACTTCCAACCTGAATTATTAATCAAATGTCTCGTAAATACCTAAATTTAAGATAATATTAATTAAAAACTGAAACTTCCAATTGATTACTCAATTATGCTCTCAGCGTCTAACTCTGTCAATTTCAGGACGGAACGTGCATACGTAGCGATGAGATAGACTTCAAGCAAACATTTTCGAGGAAAAACTCCGGAAAAAATCAAAGTTTCTCCTAAACTATTGAACAAATATCTCACACACACTTAAAACTTAAAAAAAAATCATATAAACCAATAATGAATTTTCAATTGATTATTCAATTAAACCCTTTAAACTTCTAAGATGAGCAAAATTTAGTTTTGAGTCACAATCAAACCCTTTAACTAGCGTGGTGGTTAAAAGCACAAAATGATAAAAGAAAATATTTTTCAATACACTTTCACATATTTTTATATACTTTTCACATTTTTCATTCCTTAACCTACACCTAATTTGTGGTGATTAACATTTTTTATTATTTAATTTGGAGACGATTATGCCGCCAACAAAAAAAAAAATTGAACATGTCAACAACAACAATAAAAAGAAGAATATCTTTAGACAAATTATCAAGAAAATAATATCTTTAAACATGTAATGAATAGGACACTTCTTTTTTTTGCCCACACGCACATAAAAGAGATTATTCTATGATAACGATTAAACTTTCTATATATTCATTGCTTTTCCATGTTGCACGAGTTGAATCAAGAGGACCAATCTTATTGAAAGCTTATGGTTTAAACTTTAAAATAAAGTTAGTTGTGAGCTCATCTTGAATTGCTGATTTGTAGAACTTTTAAGTATTGACCGTCCTTTTATTAAAGATAAATGTGTTTTAATTATGCGGCTATCGATTTTCGATTAATATGTTTGCCTTCCATGGGTGATCTTCCCCGTATGCTTTGCATGATGAACAGTTCAAAATCTAGATTACCAAGATGGATCTAAGTATGCTCAAATCTCAATTTTAGAGAAGCCTATTCCTAATAACCAAAAAACTAATCTCTCTCTCTCTCTCTCTCTCTCTCTCTCTCTCTCTCTCTCTCTCAAGTAGAGGTGCGTCTAGTGGACTCCTATTCATAGGAAGTGCGTGATTAATTAATTACTCTCTATAAATATGGACCTTAAGCATTCACTCCTTAATAAAAATCATTTATAACTCAAATGCATTTAAAGTGTGGGCCCAAAATCAAGAGCTAAATCTAGATTATAAATGATTTGTTATTATTATTTCTATAAATGAATTTTTCTGTACTTTTTTTTTACACATTTTTGTACTTTCAGTTTCTTTCTTACATTTGTGGATACATAGGTACAATAATTTTAACACTCAACTTTTAGCATCTCCCACTCTCCTTGTGAGATAAAAAAAAATTCAATGAAATGAAATGTGAGAAACTTTTAAGCCTGTATTTAAATTAAGAATTTTTTGATAGAAAAAGAAAATAAAATAAAAAAAATTAAGTATGGAAGTCTGGACCCTTTATCACACCGAATACCCTCGAATACGTCCTGGAATCATAACCCCAAGAGGAATCACACTGTCCCTCTTGTTGGCCTCATCTAACACCACCAATCTCCCACCTCCAGGACACCCTTCGGCGAACTTCAACCTGCAATCGCTCTCCGGATCGAACTATAACCCTAGGGCCTCGATGGCTCTGACCACGACCAGTTTTTCTATGTATTCCATCGTTCAATTTCCTCAAATTCGTTAGGAAATTACCTTGATTTGAGACTATTTTTTTCATTTCCTTTTCTTTCTGTTTTTTTCTCACCAAATCCTTGATCCTAGCACCGCCTAAATAAAATAAAAAAATCACTTTCCATATATAAATAGATTATCACTTTGTGGCTCACTATGATCCTAAACTTTACTTTCACCACCTTCTCCTCCACCACCGCCCCCAAACCCTACCCAAAACCCAAT
>BRYF01000003.1:17977500-17985000 GCA_030159135.1 Actinidia polygama | reverse complement strand
AGACGCGAAATAATTGACTTGGTCCATAAGCTCAATGGGGAAAAGATCAGGAATTGCTCCATGATAGTTCCACCACCTTAAGAACCAGGAGGGAAGTACTGACTTAAACTTATGGTCAAAAGAGAAGAACCATGAGTGTGCAAATGACTCATTTTGATGCAGAATGACTTTGAACCAGGCTTCAATATAATCATAATAACTATATTGAAGGGAATGACCAGGGAGATCTCTAAGCAAAGAAGGGTGACCCCATTCATCCAAAGAGACAATGTTGTGAATATACATTGAATGATAAATAATTTTAGTAGGATTGACTCTATCAAAAATCGGTTTAAAAACGACTGACTTGTGTTTTAATAAAATATCTTTGTAAAATGTAATTGACTTTTCCGGATGGTGAGGAACAAAGTGCCATCCCGGAGGAAAGAAATGACTGGCTAACTCACAGGGATCATGAATGTTGCTGTGGACTGGTTCCCTGTGGAAGAGGTTGTGAATAATCGGCTTTTTGACATAATCTGACTTGGATGACTTGTAGGTAGTCATCTGAGCTTGACTGGTAGACTCCGCAGCAAGAGCTGAGGAATATGACTGTCTTGGAATTGTTCCAAGGGTATGAAACCTGTTTACTAGGGTGAGAGGTGGCACAAGAGCAAGTTGATTCTGTTTAGTATTCTTCTTGCTGGATGCCATCTGCAAATGGTTAGTAGCATTATAAGAAGAGACCAAAGAAAGGGAGATAACTAGGACTTCCCCTGCAAAAATTCTCTGGTAAGAAAATCTGGGATAAAATTTTGACTTCCTTTGATATATTCTATATCAAAATCAAAAATACTCAAAATAGCTTGCCATCTAGCAAAAATCTGCTTACTAGCAATATTTTGAACATCTTTTTGTAAAACGTATTTTGCGCTTTTACAATCAACTCTGACTAAAAACTTTTGGTTTAATATATCATCTTGAAATTTACTAATACATAAAACAATTGATAAAATCTCTTTTTTAATAGTACTATAATTGACTTGTGCAGAATTCCAAGTTCCTGAATGAAAACGAACGATTTGTTCAGGAGAATTGGGATTGACTTTTTGTAAGAGGATACCTCCGTAGCCGACATCAGAGGCATCAGTCTGAATAATTTTGAATGAGTTTTCAGTAGGAATGCCAAGGCAAGGCAAAGTCTTGACATAAGTTTTTAAATCTTTGACTATTTCAGTGTGAATAGAAGACCAAGGAGGAGGGTTATCTTTCAATCTCTCGAAGAGGGGTTGACACCTTTTCCTAAGGTCTTTGTAGAAATCAGCAATGTAGTTGAGGGATCCTAAGAACCTCTATAACTGGTTTTTATCAGTGATTTCATCCGGGAATTTATCCGCAAATAAAATTGACCTGTTAATTGGGATAATTGTACCCTGATGAATATGATAACCTAAAAATCTGACTTTTGTTTGAAATAAATCAATTTTAGTAGCAGAAATTACTAAACCATTGTTTTTAATAATTTCTAAAAAGGTTTTCAAATGTTTCCAATGTTCATCTATAGACTGGGAGAATAGAAGAACATCATCAATGTAAACAATTGAAAAATGACTATACGGGTTGAATATCTCATTCATTATATTCTGAAATTCACTAGGAGCATTTTTTAATCCAAATGGCATTACGTTCCACTCGTAGTGACCAAAAGGTGTAGTAAAGGCAGTTTTATACCTATCACTAGGGTTGACTTGAATTTGCCAAAATCCACTTTTCAAATCAAATTTTGAAAAGATGACTGCTTTACTAAGTCTTTTAATTAAGTCCTTTTTATTAGGTATGGGATACCTAATCCATTCTAAGACTTCATTTAATGGTTTGTAATTAATTACTAGTCTGGGAACTCCTCTCTCTATTTCAGAACTTTTATTGACATAAAAGGCTGAGCAAGACCAAGGAGACTTACTTTTACTAATGATTTTATTTTTTAATAAATCATTTATTTCTTTTTTACAGACTTCTAAAAGCTCTGCATTCATTTGAATCGGTCTAGACTTAGTCGGTATTTTACTCTCACTAAAGTCCTTGACGTAAGGCAAATTGACTATATGTCTTTTCCTATGCCAGAAGGCACTAGGCAAGGTCGAGCAAACCTCTTGTTCTAGGGTTACCCTAAATTGTTCAATTTTTTGACTTAATTGTTTACTCGCTAAGTTTTCTTCAATCTTTTTATATTTTACTTCTTCCTTAAGATGACTGAGATGACTCTTTTTCTGATTTACTGAATTAATAGACAAGGAAAAATCTTTTAATCTCTTTAATTGTACTGACTCAGGTTTATTAAGAAATTTAAACGTGACTTGTTGACCTAAAGGTTTAGTAGAAATTCCCTTAGTATCAATACTAAATGGATATAACAAATAGAGAAAGGGCAATCCTAAGATCACTCTATCTGTCATATTTTTTACTAAGACAAAGGATGTTTTGAAGCAAACTTTATCCTGACAAATATGGACTTTAGGTAACTTGTAATTTACCTTTAGATTACTTCCATTAGCTGCGCTTAATCTTTCAGTAGTTTTGTGATAGTATTTAGTAGGAACAATTCCTTCTTGAATACAATTCACATCCGCTCCTGAATCAACTAAGGCAATGACTTCAATTTCATAGTTACTAATGAATAACTTGACTTTAATCTGCCATTTCTGTATGTTTAATTTTTTAATAGTATTTAATTTACTACTATCTTGACTTATACTCTTACTTTCTTCAGGTTCGTCTGAGGAAGACTCATCTGAAGATTTATCAGTTTTTCCTAACTGAGTGAATTGGTCATTAATTTTTAATATCGTTATTTCTTCTTCTAATTGTTTATCTTTGACCTTTAAATCTTTTATTTCCTTTTTTACTAGATTTATCTCATGTTGTAAATCCTGTAAGGTGACTTCTTTATTTTTATCTTTTTTAAATCTGTCAAGTGTACTATTTAAGCTTATTATTGGTTTACTACTTCTAGGTTTACTATTATCATTCCAAAGGTTTCTAAGTTTACTAATGTACTGTTTCTTTAATTCTTCATTTTCAATTTTACTAATTAATTCAATCAGGACATTCTCTTCTTCCTGGTTTTTAGTAATGACGTTTACTTTGCAACAATAATCATTGCAACCTATCTTAATATCTTCATCTTCACTAGGGTAGTTACTAGATGAACTAGAACCATTACTATGTTGACTATCAGATTTATTTTCATCTGATTCATAACTAGTTATATTAGTTAGTTTAAATATCTCAAAGATTCTATTCTTATCTTCTTCTGATATTTCTAACTTATTAATTTTTGCTTTTGACCAACATTCATTCTTATAATGACCTTTTTTACCACATTTGTGACAAATAACATCTTTACTAGGTTTACTAGTTTTGTAAGGTTTCTTAGTTGGTTTACTTCCTGGTTTTTTGTAAAAATCAATATTATTTTTACTATAATGTTTAGTCTTATGTTTCTTATAAGGCTTATATTGACTAAGTGTTTTACTCGGCTTTCTTCTACTAGGAGCGACTGAGGGCAAGCCATATTGCTCACAGAAGTTTCCTAATTCGTATTTAGCCTTGTGTTTATCACTTTTAGCCTGTTTACTAATTTTCATATCAATGCACATTCTCAATCCTTCTTTTTGAATAGTGCTAATGATATCGCCGTAGATTAATTTATCAAATTCAATTTGACCTGTTGGTTGACTTAGGACGTCTCTAATCTTATGGGCAAAAAGACTAGGTAATCCGTTAATAAATTTCTCCTTCCAAAAAGGAGCAGTGCAATCGTCTCTAACCATGACCCTAGAGGTAAAAACATCTTTATACCATCTAAAATCACTAAGTGTTGGACAACTTAGGTTACTGAGTTGATCATGGATTCTAGAGTGAATGTCACTAGGTGTTCCAATGAAGTGTTTAATTATAGTGTAGATTAATGTGTTAATTCCATCAGGTATTCCTGATCCTAAATTCTCATCAAAAATAGGAAAGTTATTCTCATCCAACTGGACAGCATGTTTAATGCTTTCTCGCAGTTCCTCTGAGAGATACTTATCCCACCATGACTTTAGCATACCTGTAAAACCAGATGCTAACAGATCAACAATATCTGACTGGGTAAAATCTGAATAATTTGTAAGATAACTATTTGCAACCATTGACATGTGATGTAATTTTTGTAGAATATTATGCTCACTTAGACCATCAATATTCCATTCATATAATTTTTTGGCTTCTACCGAAAACTGGTTATCCAAGTTCCTTTCTTCAAACTGAAGATCAGGTGGACTAGGACGTACATACCAATTTTTGGTGATAGCAACATCTTTAACTGGTTTATTATATTTTAATTTGTTTATGTTAAATTGGTTTTCTATTTTAGCAATTTCACTATCTGAATTATCTGTAGAGGACTCTCTGACAGATTCTTCAATTTCATTAATGACTTGGATAGAAGATTCTTCTTTCTTAGCCTCAAGCTTAGAAAAGATTTCTTCTAATTTTTTAATCTTATCTTTATCCTTACTAGTATTTAATCCGAGTTTATTCCTGTTACTAGGTAATTTAACTATCGGTGTTTCAATCTCTTTACTAGAAGATGCTTCTAAAGAATGACTTTCAACTATGGTTTCAATTTTGTCTAATTGTTTACCAATAGTTTTTAAGCATTGATTAGTGTAGTTGTTTTGTTCTATGACTTTCTTGACTTCTGAATTATCACTAGGGACCTTAAAGGGCGAAGCTTTAATGACTGTCTCCTTATGTTCTATGTGTATAGTTTCTAAAGGAGGATGACTAGATGTAGTACTTTTATTATCATCTAACTTCCATTTACTCTTAGTAATTACATTTACTTTTTTGTAATAATTTTCTAAGTAATCAAAGAAATTAATTTCACTTCTAATTTCAGTCATAAATGACTTCCAAGCGAAAAGAATTTTCTTTCTTTTACTTTCAGAATAATTTGTCCTGTAATCTTTTCTTTTTGATTTATTCTGTTTTGACTCAAATTCTTCAAGTAGTTTTACTAAGTTGATTTTAAATTCTGTTTTAATTGTAAGTAACTGTGGGTTAACTGGAGTGCTAACTTCAAAGTCTGTTTGTGTAGGTGACTCGTTCGAGGATTCTACTTCTTCCTCTTCCTCCTTGTTAAAGGGAGGGTGTCTGCTGTATCTTGCCTTACTGACTTGGGGCGAAGACTCAACTCCTTTTAACTTAGTTTTAGTCTTAACTGGGTTAATAAAGTCTGAATCATTTTTATAAATATTTGACATGTAATCTCCATCTATGCTATGTCTAGAGGGAGTTTTACTAGGTTTTCTAGAAGTACTTCCTATACTCCTATTATCAAAGCTATGTCTAGAAGGTGTATTTCTTCTTAGATCTTTAAAGCTTATGTTGACTGTACCATCTTCATTCTGTTGAATAAATTCTAAATCATCTTCATTATTTACTACGTTCTTCTGATAGTTTTCGTTATTTAATAACCAACTATCTGGAAGAGTGACTTCTTTCCATATGACTGGTCTGGGTATCCTAATGTTAGCATTATCAGTACTGCTGTTAATAAGCAATGTCTGACCACTAGGACTTTTTACTAAGGCTTGAGCATTCAAGTTAGTTTTCATACACTTATAGTATATTCTATATATAAGTGCAACAGTGTGACTTCCTTCTAGCATTTCTGTGAAGGCGCCTGTAGTTTTAATATTTAAAGTGACTGCTTTAGTAATATGTGGATCGCTGAGACTTAGTGTAAAATCCGGATAGCAGTTGAAATGAACTGGTCCATCATTTAATCCTGTCTCCAATAATCCCATAATACTAGTTTTAAAATCTTTAAATCTTGCATCTCTTAATCCTAAGATAATCGATGCATTTTTTCCTTTAATTGTTAAAGGTTTGACTGCAACTTGAACTAATCCTATGTGAATAAAATTGTGACCTCGAGATCTATGTTCTCTCATAGACTCTTTACTAAGTAAATAGCATGACTCGTACTCCTTAGTTAAGGCGTAAACTTGTTCAACAGTTTTTACTTTCATATCAGTCTTAAAAGAAGACTGTAAGAAACTTGTTTTGTAAATTTGTTTAATAGGTATTTTAGGTATATTCCAATTACCTAGATCTATTTCTAGATCCTGATATTCATGTTCTTCTTCATTCACTATATTTGGTATAGTTGTCAAAGAAGACCGTGAGCTAACTGAAGAGTTACTTCTATACAACCGACTCATGACTCTAATCTCTTAAAAGTGTTTTACTCAGTTTAATTCTTTGACTCATTTATCATGTTTAATGCACATACGCTGGTTTCACACATACCGCACATAGACTCCTATATAAACATAAACATAAACATAAACATATATATATAAACATAAACATAAACATAAAAGGACACTCATTTCTTTAGGCCAAGCCACGTGTCCTGAGTCACCAAATTACCTTTTAAAATTACACTTCAAAACCTTAAACTTTTAAATAATTATATTTTCTAAGTATTCTTTTTAATTTTTATCTCAAAAATTATGATTTTTTCACTTTAACCCCATATCGTATTAAATGACTCAAATTTAATTTCAATAATTTTTATTTTTGTAATAAAGTAAAGCTAATATAGGGTCGGGTTATTACATATTATATAACTTGACTCACACTAGCCTAGTGCTTAAGACGTAGTTATACGTAACATTTCAAGTAATGAGAATGAGGTGGAACGTAATTAAGGGTGAGTGACCCTAGCGTTGATTTTGAGGCTTATGCTATGTGCTTAATATAGGAATGTTAGATCTTTTTGGAATTTATAAAGTTTTGATGAAGGTTGAGCCAAACTTGTGGCCAAAGCTGTAGTTGTAAATATTTTATTCAGAAATATATATAGATATTTGTATATTATCTAATGACATGTCAACTCTGGTTTACTTTATATACGTTTTCGTATATATTATTCTATTTAAGTATAAATGTCTTCAACGATAGGAAAATTCCTCAACTAGTTGAGTAGTAGGCTTTATTGAGTTGGACTCACTGGTCAGTCATGATAACACCTGTTATAAGGGTGGACCCATGTGTATAATTGGGTTGGGTTGTGACATAATTACTTTCAAAAAAAGTCAATTTTGAATGACTACCAATTTACCAATTTCAATATAAAACTTAATTAGACAAACTTATAATAACAATTTTTCAAAATAAAAAATGATAAATTATCAATATAATTTTTTATATTAAAAAATAGTCAATTTATAAATTATCGTATGAACAAAATTATTACTACACAATATAAAAATAATAAATTATCTACAAATTTTAAAAGAGAAAATGAGAAGTTATCAATTAAACAAGAGAAGTTATCTAATATTTACTTAGTGCAAATTGACATAAACATACAATACCAATTGAATCAAAAAAATTGAGAAGATATCAAATCAAAACTCCACATGATAAATTAAAAAAAAAATCTCAAATATTTATTTTATGCAA
>BRYF01000003.1:17915000-17920000 GCA_030159135.1 Actinidia polygama | reverse complement strand
AATAGGAAGTTCTGGTGAAATGAATGCATATGGTGGTAATAAAACTTGCAACACAATATTTCTCATGCTATCATGATCTCTTTTTGGTAGTGGCAATGGTGGATTGATGGTTTTAAACTTGGTTGGGTCAGTTTGGTTTAGTTTTTTTTTCGAGATTTTTAGCTGCTTTGATTTTTAATTTTTTTTTAGTTTTAGTTACTTTTTTTATTCTTTAATTAAAATTTTATATTTTTTCGGTATCCTTTTTACGAAGGGGGTCTGAAAATATGATTTTTTTATTTAATTTAAAATAAATCACTAAAAAGAAAGAAAAATTATTTTTATTTGACAAATTAGGTAAATTTTAACAGAAGATATGTGGAACTCTAAAATTATCTCGTGTGTTAGGTTGTCTTCTTCGAAGAAAATCGTGAATTTGGTTTCAGGGATGCGTTTCCAAATCTGTTTTGAAAATATGTTTGTTTTACTTTTTAGAAAACAAATTCTTCAGAAGATTTTCTAAACCATATTTGGTTGGGTGATTTTCCAGAAATTCTTTTATGCCTTCTTGTTCGGTTCTTTTAGCCAGAGCTCCACATGAGAACATTTTTTTAGTTTAATTAATTCATCTTAAAAAACTCTAAAGCTAAAATGAAAAAAAATATCTCTGTTAAGGTACACTATAAAAATTGTACTTGCATCCCATATTTCTTTGTACATCACTGTTATAATTTT
Source organism: Actinidia polygama (assembly GCA_030159135.1). Classification (NCBI taxonomy): domain Eukaryota; kingdom Viridiplantae; phylum Streptophyta; class Magnoliopsida; order Ericales; family Actinidiaceae; genus Actinidia; species Actinidia polygama. The sequence continues at coordinate 17,919,286 of BRYF01000003.1, read as the reverse complement.
TTTCTACACTCCAGCTGCATTTATATTATTGTTGCTTCTCACGGGCGGATGACAGTCGGAAAATAATTTTTTGGCGTCTGGTTGACGATTTTTCGGCAAGTCACTGGCAACTTGGACTGGTAAAATTTGACTGTTTGTTACATTAAAATTTCACTGTTTAATGTTCAAAATAACAAACATTAAAATTTCATTGTGTTTTGTGATGGCCGTGGTGGTGGACAATAGTAAAAAAAAATTAAAAAAAAATAATTTTACTATTCAAAAAAATAAACAGTATAATTTCACTGTCATTTGCAATAGTGGCTATGGTAATGGCAGCTGTGGTAAAAAAAAAATTATTGTTCAAAATAGCAAACAATGGCGGTGGGACAGTGGTGGCTCCGGGGGTGGTAAAAATAATTTTATTGTTCAAAACAGGCAAATAGTACAATTTCACTATTCTAGGCAGTGGCGGTGGTAGAAAACAGTAAAAAAAAATCAAAAATAATTTATAGTTCACAATAATAAACAATACAATTTCACAATTTTGGATGATGGTGCAAAATAGAGAGAAAAATTTAAGAAAATAATTTTATTGTTTAAAAAAACAAACAATACAATTTCACTATTTTTGGCGGTGGTGGCTACGGCAATGGTGGAAAACAGTAAAAAATTTTCAAAAATTAATTTTTTTTGTTCAAAACAAGGGCAGAACCGTTATAAAAAAAATTCAAAATAAAAATAGAGGCCCCTAGCCCGAAAATCTTTCAGGATTGTCCCTGAAAATACACTTACCATCGTTCCTGAGGTTCTTTCCGATGTGTTAGACCCTGTTTAATAAAGGTCTTGTCCCTGTTTCTCTGCAACTCAGTATCTTAACAGTTTATACCAATAATGTCGGCCTTTTTATTAAACGGGATTGATACTTTTGGACAGAACCTCAAGAACAATGTTGAGTTGAGTGTAAGGTGTCTGACACCTTTTAAAATGGAGTCGACATTCCAGTAAAATGAATGTCAGGATTTACTGGAAAATTTTGAAAAACAGATTGATTTACCCGCCCAAAACAGATTCCTGTAAACCGAATTCAGGATTTACTTTGGCAGAAGGCAACTGAACAGGATCTTTAGGTCTGTGAGTTTTGGATTTAGTCACTTGTCTCTTTGATGCGCCATTTTGCTTTTGAGTTCAACACCACCACATATACTCCAAGAGAGGACAGGGAAGGGGATAGAGGGACCAACTATTCTTGTTGACAATGTCAATAAGTGGTGCAATCATGGTGGCATGGTTAATTGCAATAAGTGTGTTCGTTTTGAACTTTTTTGCAATCAGTGTGCAATTTTTCCATAGTTTGACCTAGGTTTTGTTCCAACTAATTAATTTGAAAGTCCAATCCAATCGTATACAAATTAAGAGCTCATTTAAAGTCGGTTAACATCTCGTATGAACCGGCCAAACACAAGAATTAATAGAATGCGGGGGTGGTAGTCAATCCTTGGACCAAAGCTTTTATGACGTCTCTAATTGTCAGGTGACTATTACTCATGTAAGTTTTTTTACTCATTTGATTAAAATTTTATATATTTTTATTTCTCTTAACGATTTTTTTATCCAATTTGGGAAAATAAGCAATAAAGACCATTTTTTTTATTTGATTAATTTTTTAAAATTTGATGCGGTAAATTTCATTGACTTCCATTAAAGTTTCTAACAAACACAACTACCTACCTTATATTTTCAAAAATAACACTGACCTCTGTTACTTTTGAAACTAATGTCACCACTAGAGCTCATTTTTGTTCAAAAATGACAAACTTGTCATTTGATTTAGGGCTTTCAATTTTTTCTTCTAAATACACATATTAAGTTTATTTTTTAAAGTATTTTTAGATTAGCAGCACTTAAAAAGTAAAAGTATTTAGATCATTTTAAAAAAAAATATTAATGATAAAGTTTTATTTTTAAGTACATTTTTCATTAGGAGTACTTAAAAAATAAACTATTTACATTAGTTATTTTTTAAAAACATATTAATTGATAAAAAAATAAAAATAAAATATGTTATAAATAAATGGTGTTTTGAATTTTTTTTTATTAATTTATCTTAATGAATGTATTGAGAAAAAAAAATTTAGAAACTCTAAATCAAACGACAAGTTTATAATTTTTGCACAAAAAGTGAGCCTTAGGAGGAAATTTTGATATTAATTTCAAAAATAAGAGAGATCAATGTTATTTCTGAAACTATAAGGGAGCTGATTGTATTTGTCAGAAATCTCATGGGAGGTCAATGAAATTTATCTAATTTGATAATCTATAATCCATATTATAAATCACAGTTCATTTTGAATCTCAAATCTATATCTCGCTATCTACGGTTGAAATCCATTTGAGTTAATTCAACGGCTGAGATTTCACTTAAGATTATTTTTTTTCCACCCAAAATTATCACTTCCTTCTTCTCAAAAGATGTGGGACCCACATAAGTTTTTATCCAATAGACAAAAAATCTTTAAAGATAGACATATATTTTACCCATTGAATTATTTTTTTAGTGGGACCCACAACAAAAAAATGAATACACCTAAGATGTGGTATTTTTTTTACGTAGTACTCGTGGGCACGAACAATTACTAGTGTTTTATATTTTCAGATTTCTCACATGAAAAATTAAAAAAATATAAAATTTTAATTAAATATTATTTTTTTAAAAAAAAAACTTAAAAATCGAAGCAGCTAACAAATTTCAAAAAAAACTCGGCCAAATTGGGCCTAATTTACCTTTTAATTAGTTCAAAAAAAACAATTGTACGATCTCAATTTTGGCATTGTTCCTATTTCTTCTGTTTTTTTAATTAATCCTAAATCGATTCCTATATATTATTCAGTGAGCTGAACTTTACTTTATCGTTACATTGAAAACAAATTATGAGCATCCAAGTTGACAGTCATACAAAATGCTAAAAATGAAGTGACAGAGTGTATTTAGACGAAGAATTTAGTGACGGAAAAAGAAATGAAAATAAAAATATTGACAAATCTAATCGTCTAGCATCATTTGATTCTCTATTTTTTTTTCCGTTTATCTCTCTAAATTTTTGATCCAAACACAGCCTAAGGCATTTTGTTTTGATATATAATGCCCATTTAGGATAAATCTGGCACACGTTAAATTATTTTTGTCTTTAATTATTTTTTTCATCTTTTGGCCAAATTTTTAAAAACAATTAGTTCGTTTTCCTAAAAGAAACTAAGAAGTAAAGATTTTCATTTTATAAAAAGACAATAAAATTTAGAGGAGAAATTACAAAAATAGTCCTTGTAGTTATATCCATCCATTAATTTGGTCTCTAATGTTTTAAATTATGCAATTTTAACCCTATAGTTTGATTTTTTGCAAAATCAGTCCAATTAGTAATAGGAATTAGATTTTTGGTAACAAAAATTAGGTTTTTGGATAGATATTTACACTTGCGTGATATGTACCATTATTTGAGGGACAAAATGAATATTTTCTTCTATTTTCACCCAAATGAGGTCACATGTACTAAAAATCTATTCAAAAACTTAACTTCTGTTACCAATTGGATTTATTTGACAAGAAAATCAGACTACAGAGTTAAAATCGTGGAATTTGAAAATACAAAAGCGAAAATCGCTGATGGATAAAAATTACAAGTACCAATTTTAAAATTTACCCTAATTTAAAATTAGAAAAATAGATTTTTCCAGATATTCGTATTTTTATAAAAAAAAAATCCAATTCATCTACGATAGAAAAAATTCACTAAAAACACTAATAATCTATCTCCAACTGATACTTATAAGTTATCTTTTTTTTTTTTAGAGATTTTTTTTTCCAGTTTTTGAATAAATGTTTTTCCTTCCCACCTTTGTACTCAATAAAGGAATCATAAAAAGATCAATAATGGAATCATAAAAAGAGTAAAAAAAATATTAAATAAAACATTAAATACAAATAAAGGGGGAAAAAAATGGATACCTGTCTCCGCCCTCCACGACTATTAAACCATCTCCTTCCAGTAACTGTTTCAGTTATTTTTCAAAACAAAACTCTCTCTCTCTCTCTCTCTCTCTCTCTCTCTCTTTCGGGTGCAACTTCTTTCCAATTTTCCCTTCAATCGTCTTCTCATTCACAACACGCACGACTTTGAAGCTTCGTTTCCCATCAATTGCCGTGACTTGCCAATCCCAGAATTCAATTCCTCTGGAAAGTAAGAAAGAGCAAAGCATTTCCTTTCCTTTCCCTTTCCCACAAAATTCAAACTGTCTACGCAATTGTC
>BRYF01000003.1:17910000-17912500 GCA_030159135.1 Actinidia polygama | reverse complement strand
ATGAAGTGTGCTATTAATCCAATAATCCTTCAATGCTATTCTTTGCAAGTGTCGATGGTGATAATATTAGTTTCTGCAATTCACTGTCTCTGACCTTCTGGTGGTAAGTACAATGCATATGTTGATCTTTTGAAGGGAGCTTGTTTCTTGTGTAATCCTTTTCTTTCATCTCTTGGACATTCAAACTTAGTCCATAGCCGAAACAATGTTGAACTGTGGTTTCCCGAGGCTTTGGTAAAATATCAGCGAGTATTTTGTCTCTCAATTATTCGATATTTGGTTAATCTCCCATGGGTTTATGAGGTCATGGTTTTGTCAAAACTTGACATTAAAATTATACCCCCGGGATTCAATAACCAATTGAGCATTATTTGCTAGTCACCAACCCAACCCCACTTTGTAGCAAACAATTTTCGTTTGGTCTTCTACTGTATAAAAACAAACGACGAACAACTGTTAGTTTCTGCCTGATTTATGCTAGAATAGTACTCTTACGCATGGGGATTTCCTTTGTTAGAAATCCACAGACAACATTCTTCCACTTCCAAACCAAAGAAATGCAATATGAGGAGTTTTTTACCTTACGCTTCAATAGAATGAATTCAATAAGGGTAGAATACGTCCTATGGTCGAGCGATGGTCCTGTGCCACTTGAACTCAAATCTGTATTATCTTCAATCTATCTTTGTCTAGCCAGCTCATAACAAAATGTTAGACCAATCTCAGGGCTGACACAACCGAATTGGTTGAGAAAAAGGAAAACCCAGCGACCAAGCACTCCCGCCCCCAAAAGCGCGAACAACCGCCAGGTTGTCGAGGACACGTCTGAAGAGGAGGTTAAGCCCTCTAAGTTTACTACCCCACCCACTAAGGGATTATGACGGGGCAGGCGAACGGGAACCGACCGAAAACCCAAACTGCTTGGCTGACCCCTTCATACTCAATTCATTAGGGTCGGGGATGGATGGATGGAACCAATCAGAAGTGCAAATTGAGCAAGCGAAGCTGGGAAACGGACTGCAGCGCAATGACTAGGACTCGTGTCGAAGGAGTTTTGAGCATGAGCTACCACTCATGCAGCGGCGAGGACCCGCTACTCTCGAAGGGTTTACCAACCCGCCCGAATCACTGTAGCAAAAACTCCCTTTACTCAATGGATAGTGCAGTATGTGTAACATAAGGTGTGTGTATCACATGGTCTATCTACATTGCTATGTGTAACACAAGGAGTGTGTATCACATGGTCCGTCTACATTGGTCTAAGCATACGCATATAAGCAGTGTTGGGAGCTAAAGGCTAATACATCTCTCCCCAGAGCTTATATCTAGTATTGTCCTTGTTATAGTAACATCAGTGTTTGAGTGCTTATATAATCTCTCTTTTCTTGATCCTGTATACCTCCTTAGGCTGTGTTTGGATCAAAGATTTTATAAGAAAAAAGGAAATGAAAATAGTAAATAATTCAATGATTACGAACAGTTGAATCCTCTACCTTTTTATTTTATTTTATTTCCTCTCACTAAATCTAGGATTCAAACACAGCCTTAGTGGTTTTACCTCCTCCTCCGCGATTTGGTATCGGAGCTATGTCAGCTTAAATCTTTGTTTCCTGGTTTCCCATCCCGAGTTATAATCCATCACTTTCTTCGACAGTAGGGTTTCGTTAAGAATCTGCCTCGGTTTTGTATTTCGCTATATGGATTTCTGGAAAGTCCTTCTCAGCTATTTGTCGGTCTCCATCTCCTACCCAAAGACGTAATCACCCACAAATAGATTATTTTTATGAACTAGAATATCTGGATGATGATAGCAAAGTTCCCGTTACAAAGTGTTCCTTTCTGAAACCCCTACAATGCTATTGCCAAACCGTCTTCCTCCGTCACAAAAAACCACTCGTCAAGTCTTTGCTTCTTCCTCTCCCACAACAGTTAAAAAGAATACGTCCAGCCTCCCGTTTTGACCAGTAAATGATTCTCCCACAACAGTTCAAAGAATACGTCCAGCCTCCCGTTTTGACCGAGAGAGGATCAGTTGTCTTCAATCATCTGTCACAGTCTCCTGTCCCGACTCTCAATGAGTGACACCTGTCCATTTATAATTTATCAGGAGAGGTTGTGTAATTTATCCATCTCATTAATAATTATTAATAGACATGTGTCATTCATTGGGACCGGGACAGAGAACTGGGACATCTGATCGAGGACAACTGATCCTCTACCGTTTTGACCAGTAAATGATTCGTCCATCTGAAGGAGAACATATATTGACACTTGGTCCCGAAGATCTTCCTGCCAATGGTGAATGAAAGGATATTTTGGGTATTATTTTTTAACAAAAAAACTCAAATCTAAATTAGATTATTTTGGATATTATTTTGAATTGATTTGGGTTTTCGTTGGTTTTTAGTAATTTTCTTTACTTTTCCAATTGCTCTAATTAAGACGAATCCGAAGAACAGAAACAAATAATCAAAATATTAAAAAAAATTATTAAAAACAA
>BRYF01000003.1:17867500-17870000 GCA_030159135.1 Actinidia polygama | reverse complement strand
AGACCCAACTCGCTACGGGTTGAAAGCCCAATCTGCTACAGTACCAATCCAAGTTTGGCCCAGTCCGGTCCAATAGTCCGATCCGCTACAATAGCGGGCTACTACAATACCAATTCATGCTTGGACGGGCCTTTTTTTATTTTTAGGTTTACTTTTTTATATATTAAATATTTTATTTTTATCAATGAGTGAGTGGTTGGTTTAGTGGTTGATAGTTCGCGTATTGTTTTGGGAGGTGTTGAGTTCGATTCCGAGGCATCACATTTTCTTTGTTTTTTTAAACTCTGAAATTAAGTGTTTATATAATTAATATAACGCATATTTAACTAAAATGAGTGGTTGATCCAAGTGATTGGTTGCTTGTGTTTTGTTCTGGGAGGTATTGAGTTCGATTCCCATCACACACAACCAGTGCGTTTTTTTTATTTCATTAACTCTGAAATTAATTAAGTATTTATATAATAAATATCTAGTGCATTTCCTTTATTTCATTAACTTTGAAATTAAGTGTTTATATAATAAATATAACGAACTCAAGACCCATGTGATGGTGGGAATCGAACTCAAGACCTCCCAAGCCAAACACTGTCAACCAACCACTTGGACAAACCACTCATTTGATTATATACGCGTTATATTTATTATATAAACACTTAATTTTAGAGTTGATGAAATAAAAAAAATGTGTTGCTGGTTGCGTGTGGTGGGAATCGAACTCAAAACCTCCTAGAACAAAACACAAGCAACCAACCACTCAGCGATATATTTATTATATAAACACTTAATTTCAGAGTTTAAAAAAATAAAGAAAATATGTTGCCTTGGGATCAAACTCGCCACCTCCCAGAACAATACACCGACACTGAACCACTGGACCAACTACTCATTCATTAATAAATATGGAACATTTAATATATAAAAAAGTAAATTAAAAAAAAAAAAAACAGGCTCGGCCAATCCAGGACTGGTCCTGTAACTGATCGGGCTATTGAGCCGAGCTGGGCCGAGCTATGGCCTAACGGTCTGGATAAATTAGGACCGGTACTGTAGCGGGTTGGGCTTAGCCTGATCCGTAACCGGTTGAGCCCGTTACTATAGAGGGTCGGGTAAACTCATCCCGGCTCAATTTGCAGCTCTAGGCACTCCCATGAAGAGCTCTGCAAATTAGTATGCCTTTTTCGCAAATTAGTGATATGCAATCGAAGTTATATTTACTCCTGAAGAAAGGAAAGATGAACTAAGTTGATAAAGACTTGGGATTTGTGGTCGCGGACCCTTTCCAATGAAGCTCAAGGGGGCTATTTAAGTTGAAGCAGACACTTCATATAACTACACATTTGTCCATTTTTCTCTGTTTGCTAAAGCAAAAATAATTTTAAATAAAAAAAGTTGACTTCAATATTCTGAGAACGTACCCATAGCTCATTATTCTTGATGTATCAACCCTGGTTGAAATTTGACCGAGAATTAAGGAGAGCTTCAACTAATTATGACAAACAAGTTTTTTTTTTTTTTTGTGTGTGTGTTAATATACAAGAGAATATTTGCACGTATCGAGAATTATATCAATAATCATACTGAAAATTTACAAATTCACATTTGCATGTATAACAAATTCAACAAATAACCCCACAAAGAATCCTATAACTGGAAAAGTAATCAATTAAAACCCCAAGGGTTGGTCTGGAACTTGGAAGGCTGATCCTTTGTCAAAATCTCGTGAATTTGAAAATTTTTAGTTGTTATCAATTTTTTAGTTGGCCAATTCATAAAGTATTTTTTGTCCCGAGTTTAATTAGGTCATCCTCTAGCAAACGGTGTGCTTGGTTTTCTAAATTAGTCGGTATCAATTAGCCTGATTTAAACTTGGACAAGTTAATTCTTCATGATCAAATATTATTTGCTTCTTAAAAAGAAGTAATAATAGTAATAAAAAAGTAAAACAAAAACAAAAAATCAAATATTCGCGACTCCATGGATTTGGAAATTTTGGAGGTCTAATTGATGCCCAGTTGTGATAGTTTAGGTTGAGTTTTTGCTAAGCACAAGTTTGTGTTAATTGTCTCAAAAACAAAAACAAAAACAAAAAACAGCCAATAGCATGGAAATCCAGCTTTAATCCTAGACGGTGGACACAACGGCAGTCTGGAATTTAACATAGGGGCACCTGTTAATTATACCCGTGATTTTATTTTATTTTATTTTATGTAATACCCCGAACTGACAAAATAAATATTAAATTAGTAACCTACTTAATTTTTATTTAAAGTGTAAAATGGAACACGATAATGCGACACGTTATGGACACACGGGTGCGTGCATGAGGGACACGTGGAAACGCGTTGAAATTAAATTAAGTCAATTATTACGTTCTGGGGTTAAATTGAAAGATTTATAACTTTAAGGATAAAATTAAATATTACATTTAGATAATGTAATTATTTAAAAGTTGGAGGGGCTAAAGCGTAATTTTATTAATTAATTTGACACGCGAGCCGGT
>BRYF01000003.1:17830000-17832500 GCA_030159135.1 Actinidia polygama | reverse complement strand
TTTTTGTTGTAGATGTCAAGAAAACAGACCATCAAATGGTGTTTATGTTGCTCCTTTTACATTTTCTTAAACTAATGTTCTACTTAGTCAGCTAATTTTCAAGAACTTGAAGCGATACTCAGAAATCGTTGTTGCGGGTTTTGATGACAAATATGCAACCAAAAAATTAGGTGGACATACTTATAAATTTCAAAATTTTTTTTAATTAATGCTATTGTAATAGAGAGATTTTTCGAAAATCACGGGCTTTGGGCCCCCCTGCACGCAATTACCATACAATCTATATGATGTTTTGGATAAGTAATTACTTTTAAAATATGTTTGGATCGGCTTTGTTGGAATTTGAAATTTCTAGATTTTAAATTCACGAATGCGAACCGAGCCTAAAGTCATTTCAGTAATGAGAGCATTATATTGATTCTCATTGCAAGAGGGACTGCCAGATCTATATTGGTATGGAATGACGATTATAGAATTTTCCATAACAATGTTGCTAATGTGAAGAATTGATGAATTTTGGAGTTCTAACTATCGCTTACAGCAATTATAAATCAGATCCATTCCATTCATAAATTATAATGCTTAAAGTAGGTAGTAGAAGATTTAAAAAATTTAACAGAACACGTTAACACGAAAAACGAGAAATAAAAAGTGATTATTTTTTCTATCATTTCAAAAAAAAAATTGGATTATTTTTTAAAAAAGAAACAAAAGCAGATCAAATAGAAATTTTTGGATCGGATATCCATTTAAAACAGATTCGATTAAAATGAATGGATTTACCAAATTTGGAATAGAATCGGATTCGGATAGGTTTGTAATCGGAACGGATTTGAATTTCACAGATCTGATCCGAATCAAATCCATTGACAGATCTGAATCAAATCCATTGACATGTCTAATTCCCACCATCCTGTTTTATGTTGTTTCAAGTTGAGATGTCCCAAAAATATTGTCCATCTTAAAATGTTAATTAAAATCATTAAATTTGAAGATTTCTAAAGAAATGGCTTTAAAATAGATACATATATAAAAGTAAAAAATAAAATGACAATATTAAATATAATGCCTTTAAATTTAAATTCTAATACATTAAATGAATTTTCCCTTAAAATTGTGCAACTTCCCAAATGGAGTAACAAAATAGAACGCAATATCTGTTCTTTTTTTCATTTTCTTTTTCAATTTCCTATTGAAACAACAGATATCGCGTAAATGTAGAAACCTTTCCATGAAAAAAAAATCATTCATGATCGGAAGAAAAGTCGCCGTAAAAGAGAAAAAGATTGTAATATATTTCAATCTATGTTACCTAGAAGATGAAGCTTTCCAACAGAAGGATCGGGAACATAAGTATAATATGCCATATGTCATAAATAGTGGTACGATAAAGGTTAATTTTTTAAAAATATATCATTAGAATTTACTTCTCTTAAGTAATAAAAATTTAACAAAATGTAGTAGTAATATATTTTGTACTAGTAATTACACATGCCCACGGGTATTACGTAAAAAAAAGACCACATCTTAGGTATACTCATTAGAGTTTTATAATAAAAAAAAAGATATAAACGTCAGATAAAAAATACATTGCATTCATATACGAAGAGATACATTGCTACAAAATAGAAAACAAATTAGAAACTACAATAATTTTGAAAAAAAATTGCTAGTTTGGGAGAAATAAGCAGGAAAGAAAGTGGTATTTTAGTTGTTATTTTTTTGTATGGTCCCAAGAAAAAAATAATCCAATGAATAAAAAATATACCCAGATTTATAAATTTTTTATCTATTGGATAAGAACATATGTGTGTCACACACCTTTGGGAAGAATGAAGTGATATTTTTGGGGAGAAAAAAATAATCTCAAGTGAAATCTCATCCGTTAGATTAACTCAAATGGATTTCAACCGTAGATAGTAAGAAATATACTTGAGATTCAAAATGAATTGTGATTTATAATATAGATACGTAAGAAATAATTCGAGTTGTGATATAATCAATTTAATACAATTTTTTTTTTATGATAATTAGTTGTTTTTTAAAAAAAATATTTAAGAAATAAGTAAGAATCGTTTCGATACTTAATCACTAGGGTGTTGATACCTTGTTCTAAGATAGATTTTAACCTAAAGCTGTGTTTGGATCTCAAAATTAGTGAGAAAAAAATTATGAAAATAAAAAAGATAGATAATCTAACTATTTATATTTTATTTTGTCTTACCAATTTCTTATTCCAAACGTAACCTAACATTATAAATATTCGAGAAAGCAAGAACAAGAAATCTACTAACCTGTTGTTGGGAGTCTCAATCACAACTAGAGGTGTCAAACGTGCCCACCGTGCCGTGTCACTTTTCTTCCGTACCAACCGTGCGTTGGGCCAAACCGGGCCCCATTTACTATATTTGTATAATATATAGTATATATATAGATTAGATTGCATAAACAAAAAATAATTACATAGTATATAAAAGAAATAACCATACATCGAATATTA
>BRYF01000003.1:17820000-17822500 GCA_030159135.1 Actinidia polygama | reverse complement strand
TTTTTTTCTCGGTGTTAAAGAGAAAAAATATTTTGTCTTTAGTGTGCACCTTTGACTAAAAACCTAAATTATCTCTCCAAGGAGGACAATAAAGAAGTAAGAGTTTAATGTCATGGGAAGGGGCATGGGCATTCGCAAAAGTATTAAGGGGTTTATTGTAATTTTAGATAATTAAAAAAATAAAAAAGTGAAATGCAATTGATGAAAAGTGAATTATAAAAATCATCACCCAAAAACAATAGAATTATGGACGTAATAAGAAAATGTCTTTAAATAACAAGAAAAAAAAAGATATTGATCATTATTACACTACCGCTTTCTTCAATTACACTTTTTTTTTTTTGGATTACGCACCATTACTGGCGTCCCACGCTAGCCGTGCCCTCAGCTTACACGTGAGAGGTAAATCGCGGATGTGTGGTTCAGCAGCCAGGGTCTGTGTGCCTGCCACTGACGAACACCAAGGCCCTCCCCTAGAAAGAAGCATTTCTGCTTCCCCTAGGGAATTGAACCCACGTTGGTGCTAGACAGCATACATAAAGCACACCTCCTTAACCACTGAACCATTTGCCCGAGGGCCAATTACACTTCTTTTTATCTTTTCAAGCGAAACAACTGATCAAATACCTCTATATTTATATTTTCTGAACTAATACTACGATAATATATATATTTTTTATTATTATTATTTTATTTTCACATTTATTTTACATTTATTTTTTTTATTAATATTTCTTCAAAATGCGAAATCAAATAGAACATCCAACTAGATATAAATTAGATGACATAAAATATTGATATAAATTAGATGACATATACCATTTCTCTTTAAGATGAAGTATGAGTTTCATGTTCTTACTCATACTATGAGTCAATGTGCGAACACCATTCTATTTATCGCCTAGCTAGTTTGATGCTTGTGATTGGTCTGATGATATATAGCAGCGATTTAATATAATTATTTTTTATATAACTGCGAATACCACATCTCCTGCTAGTGGCTGATGTGGGATTGATCTTCAGATTAATCAATTCTTTGACCGCATATCAAGTTATCATAAAAGAATTATACATGACTAAGGATCACAAATAAAAATTTAAAAAAAAAAGAGACTTTATAAATTTTCCTCTGTTTGCTTATAGTTTTCAAGATCAATTTTTCAAAACATTTTCATAAACTGATTTCGAAAAATGAAAAACATTCACCAGTTTTATATCTTATTTAGCAAAAATAATTTCCAAAAATTTAGAAACATCTTTCTAATATTTTCTCAAAAATTAAATATTTTTTTTGAAAACTATCTATAAAACATTTTCAAAAACCGTCAAATTTTCAAAAAACAACTTCTCAAAAATTAATTTTAAAAACGTCAACCAAACATAGAACAGTCCAGCCATGTGGGATTGAACTCAATAATGGGTTGGTAGGGCCCATAGAGTTGGTTAAAGTTGTGCTAAAGAAGCAACCATGACCTCATGATTAGAAGTTTACCTAAAATAACTTGAGAAAGCATTTATTAAACAACCAGCTCATGCATGATTGGGAAACAAAAACTTTAATCCAACACCCAACTCCGCCAGCTTAACATCCTTAATTTCCAAGCAAACCACTCACCGGTTGGTACTGCTGGCTATAATATCAGTTTGTTTCACTTAAATGGAAGAAATAAAAGAATGAACTTGGATTAGATTGAGATAGTAATAATTAATTATATTTTAATGTTTGGTTACGTAAAGGAATCGGTTACGGTATTAGCGACTTCTGCGGTGGTGGTGGCGGGCCACGGTGGTGGTATTGATGGTGGGTGAGTACGAACTTTGGTTGTGAAATTAGTAAAGAATAGTGGCAATTAGGTCTAACTGAATAAAAAAGAAAGACTTAAATAGAAAATGACTAATCTTATCGTAAATTAGAAAATCGTTTGCTCATTTAATACCAAAAAATGATAATTTACCGGACTAAACTCCGGAATCAGTAATCCAATTCCAATTAATACCTCGTTGCAACCAGCCAAACCAATCTTGATGTACAGTTAATCCATTGCCACGTCCTTTCTGAAACATTCTTGGATGCAGGCTGTTGTTCCGGACACCTTAGCCGGGCCATGCCGCCCGGCCCCACGGGACTGGCATGACAGGTAAATCAGGTGCCCAGCAGCCCAACAGATGGGAGGCCCGGTGCATAGTGCCCATAAGGAGCCCACCTAATATTTCATGAGTGATACTCCCACACTGCGGCTGCCATGACTCGAACCGGCACACTTGGATACAATCTGTCACCTGTGAACCAACTGAGCTACGCCCTGGGGCCTTTCTGAAACATTCTTGATGCATAGGAGGTTGTATATCGTAAGTGTGATGTCTTCTTGCCAAGACGAACATGGCCTTGATCTAAGGTTGGCCATAGATGCCACATAATTATCAATTACTATGTTAATATTAACCTATGCAATCCTACCGTCCCAATTTATTTGTTATATCATTACATTTTTTAATTGAC
>BRYF01000003.1:17802500-17807500 GCA_030159135.1 Actinidia polygama | reverse complement strand
TTTACTTAGTCATGGATTTGAAGCAGACAATGGAGTTCTCAGCATCTTCAACCCCACAGGGACAGGTGCACAACTTTATGCCCATGCCTGCCTTTGGCTTGGCTCGCAATCATCAGCCAAGTCATGAGGTGAACCTCAAATCATGCATGTTTGATCAAGTAGTGTAATTATGTTGTGGAGTGATGAGTTAACATTATCATTCTTGTGATTAGTTGGATCAGTGAAATAAACAATCACAAAAAAGATAATGTTAATCTATTTTGTTTGGTAAATGAACATAATTAATCTGGATTCGGATCCTCTGAAATGAAATTATTTTGGGTGTCTCTGAAGTGGTGTAAAACGGCGTCGTTTTACACCACTTTGGTGCAAAACGACGTCGTTCTATTAAACTAATAAAACGACGTCATTTTACACCAAAGTGGTGTAAAACAAAGGGAACCCCCAGGAATTTCACTTCAGAGGATCCGAACTCAATTAATATGTACCCAAGTTATAGGGTTGAACCCTCATAGGAGTGGAGCCCACAAATAACGGGTCGGTCCTCCTGTGAAGGGCCTACATTAGGGTGTACTACACTGTACGCGATTAAAAATGTTATCAAACTTTCAATTTAACCCGCAAATTTTTATATTTTTTCAATTTGAGTTTCCTAACTCGAACACCTCGTGGCATGCCAGCTAAGGGCCAAAGTGAGAAAAAGGTTCTACAATGAGGGGAAAATTGAGAAATCGTAATAATTTAGGTCTTACAACCGAAAAACTTTTACTGCCATGCGGCTTTTTCTGTTGGAAAATTGGACACCAGTTTCTAACTTGATAAAAAAAACAATAACTTAAGGACCAAAGTAGAAAAAATAAAGTTCAAAGGCCAATCGGTTAATACTTTAATAGTAAAAATTCTAATTTATCCTTAGTATTTTATTTGATAGTAAATATATTTCCATTTATTACTGCACTATTTGATAAGGTACTTAAACCAGTACAACAGTTGTTCAAATTTAGCTTGAAAACTAACAAGTTTTAAAAATATGTTCGAGTTTATTTTGTTTACCAAACGAATTGATCTCAATCGAAATTTTTACTAGTCGAGCTCGAATAGTTTAATCCGTTTATCACCGTTACTTATTTGTGTTGTTATTATATATATTTCTTATGTTGATTTATTGTCATTTTAAGGATGGGGAAGAACCTAGGCATTCTCATTTCGTGCAATTGCAGAAGCAGATGATAGATATATTTTGGAGCCAACGGATGATCGAGATTCATAACATTCAAGGTTCTTCGTTTACCTACTTTCCTTGTTAAATTAGGTCCCAGCTTGAATTAGTTTTGTTCGGGACTTTTTAAGTTGCTTTTGTTTTCAAGATATTTTGTCTCTTAGTGAACTTATTTCACCTTTTGATCAAAATTTTATATTTTTCTGGTTACTCTTGAAAAATGTAAAAAATATCATATAATTGGGGAAAAACTTCACTAAAATCTTGAAAAATAAAATATTTAGTAATTTTTTTACGAAATTTAAACGAAATCTTTACTTCTACATATTGCTCTCGTCAAGAGAAATATAGGTCTATCAATTGATGGAATTAGAAATATTGAAAAAATAATGAAAAAAAATTATAATTAGGAAACCATTCAAACCACACTCTATTTTTTTGATATCTCGGTATCCAGTTCACTAGATCAACTAATTCGGGAGATCAATTTCACCGTCAATAAGTTGAGGGACCATTTAAAGCCTTGGCAAAGTCATGTATATGGATTAGTCTAACACAGGAATTAATAGACTAATTTAGAAGACCGATCATATCGTCCTTAAGCAGGGGGCTATTTAAAACCTGGATTAGCCCAAAACATGAGTTGATAGCGCGCAAGTGAGAGTCGAACTCCAAAACATGCAAAGGTTTCATGAGGCAAAAGGTGATCAGATGACTACCACTCGTGATAATCTTATGGGTTAAACCAAATTCTAATTTGATTCTTCAAAATGAAGACCTCATTGTGGTCTCTAAATTTGGAGACTCACTCCAAAAATGTACAATCATCTCCATATCAAGTTTTCATAATTTATTAGCTCTACAGTTGTAATTTGCCACTGGCCATTTGTTCAACATTGCTTCTTTACAGAGTTTAAGAGCCAACAACAGCTACCTCTTGCAAGGATCAAGAAGATCATGAAATCGGACGAACAAGTGAAGGTTATCAATTCTTTTTCATATTTTTACATGCTGTTTTTTTAACAAATTTTATGAGAAATTGATTTTTACACCATCAATTTTATACCCAAATTGCCCTTTCCTTTGATCATATGTGATACATTTCTTGCTCAAAATGTAAGGGCTGTTATGTAATTTTATGGACAAGAAGTTGTTTTTTGTAGAACTCACTCTCCAGATTTAGTAGAATCATTCTTGTAATTTAAAATGTGATTTCCACCAGATGATCAGCGCAGACACTCCAATCTTGTTCTCAAAAGCTTGCGAGCTTTTCGTGCTAGAGCTCGCGGTTCGTGCGTGGTTGCACACTCAACAAAACAGACGCAGGACACTCCAACGCTGCGACATTGCGAGAGCTATAAGGAGCGATGAGCTTCTCGATTTCTTGGTTGATGTTGTTCAGCTGGAGAACCATCAGGTGTTTTTTCTTGTTAATTCCTAGCTCTTGCAAGTCTTTTTTGATAATTGGGTATATGTAACAATGGAGCAACTAATTCGGGATCAATTCTACCGGTTACAATTGAGGAGTTCATTTAAAGTCAATGCAAAGTCCCGTATAGATTTGCCCAACAAAATGATTGGCACTTTGGTGAGAGTAGAATAAACTAATGAAATGAAGGTATAAAAGAAACGCTGAGATTAAAGTATAAGATAAATATGAATTGATTAAGTGACTAATGATTTTCGATCAACTTGATTATTTGCATTTATATTATATGCCAAATAAACTTTATAAAATAAACAATTCGGATAATAAAAATGGGCTAATGGTAAGCCCATCAAGAGTGCACTAGTTAATACCTTGTCCCCTATACTTCTAACAACGAAAACACATGCCCGCTTAACCACCAGAGTTAGTTCAATGAAAAATACGTGGGGTTTTATTTCCCGATCTCAAGTTTGAATTTCTTCAAAGATAATTATTCGGGCATTTAGCACAAAGGTTAGTGCATGAGCGGGTCATTCTATTTAACCAGTATTGATTCGCGTCACCATCAATATGTGAGTCCACAATTTACTACTATATGAATTGAGCGGCCGACTATGTGACAAAGATGTGATCCCTAGGTCACTCCTTAGAACTTTTTATCATATACCCCTAACAAGCTATACGATCGCACGCCGTTCCAAAAAACTAGATTTATTTCTCATCTCCCCCACTCTTGTTGTGCTAAATAGCTTAAAAATATATATGATACTAACCTGCTTTGTTTGTTTTTATAGTGAAGAAAGCTCATGAGAATGGGAAAGAAACAGGAAATTAGTCGGACAAGACAACGCAGGGCACAGGGGAGTGGTAGAATCAATTGTTTGCAATGTCGAGTTCAAACGACTTTATAATTTATTTTATTTGACAAATATAGGGATATTTTGATGTTAAACAATTGTGACATTGTGCCCAAAACTATCTTCATGGAATATTCTAGAGCTCTTTCATGTGAAAATTGAGTATTGCATAAAATTAAGACAACAAACATAAAAAGAGGGAATGCCCCAAACTTAAACTTATTCTTGAATATGTCTTAAAAAGAACTCTTAGGATAGGTTGATAAAAGACTCGGGTTTTGTGGTCTCCGGTTCTAGCTCTATTAGAATTACTAGAGATTTGTCCGGTTATTAACATCAGATCCCTAAATTAGTCAATCTCAAATCCAATTGGGTTGAACTGGAATTATGAGCTATCAAAAAATAGTAAAAATTCAATACAAATTAAGGTGAGATAACTTATCAATTAATCCTTAGTATATGTTTGGATGTTAGAAATCTTGAGAGGGAATGGGATTGTGACCACAAGCCTTCATGATTCAGTTGTTTTTGATAAAGTAAGAATATAAAAATATTATTTCTGTTCTCTCAAATCCAGTAGAAATAAGGTTTATGGACTTTGAAGGAGTTTGACTCCCCTATTAACCCCAATAATCTCACATTCTTGGTCAAGCTTTGAAAACATTAAAATCACAACTTCAATAAATTTCGTAGAATATTATTTCCCAGTCAGAATTTCGGAATGGATCCAAACACTTAAATAAGATTACTAATATTACGGCCACCCAAACATGGCCTTGGATTAAATTGTCTCTTAACCAAGGGTGTGAATGAATGGATTTGTCCATCGAACGAGTTTAACCAAGGGGGTGATTAAATCAAGAGGTGTGACTCTTTAATTTGAACAAAAAAAAATGGCTGTTCTCGGTGAATTGAAATTGGAAAAGACAAAATTAATACCTTTAAATCTATGAAAGGTTGCAATGGTGAACGTTACGCTGATTCCAACGGTAAGATTTTATCAGAGCAAGCTTTTGAGCCTGTGTGGCTGCGAAGCCAAACTCATGGCACCGTTTGGAAACAAGGAGATGGAATGAAAATGGGTTCTTTCGACGCAATGGTTTTGGGTGATTTCGGCCAAAAACAGTATATTTGGTGTTGAAATTGGACTCTATTATTTCAAAGATACGAAAAAAACATTAGTTTTAAATATCTGACAAACTATAGCCTCACAAATTAAATTTGGAAAGTGTTAAATTTTTTAAAAAATAGTCTTTGAATGATATCTTTCATGTGCTATTGAAGTCTTGAAATATTAAAGACCTTCCTACAAATTTAGCCAAGTTGGCAGAATCTATCTTCAAAGAAAATATAGATAAAAAACGACAAGTCTATACATAGACATAGACATTATGTTGTACAACATTTACTCTCAAATGGAATTATTTTTTTTTAAGTTTATAAAGTTTGCATACAATATAACGGATCCGTTTATCAAATATTTAATTAGAGAGTA
>BRYF01000003.1:17742500-17745000 GCA_030159135.1 Actinidia polygama | reverse complement strand
CGCGGAGGTGTTCACTGGTGCCCCAGGAAAATACGTGGAGTTGAAAGAGACTGTCACTAGTTTCAGGGTAAATCAGAAACTTTCTGCTCTTTATACATAAGAACCTGACATTGATCATACGTCAAAATTCGTGTGTATGGCCATTCATATTGTAACTGCTCCATCTGTTTGTAATACACATTGGTTTGTTCTGTGAAGCGAAGTCCCACATCGCTTAGGAGTTGAATTAATTTGCAATATATAAGTGTACGGGCTCCATTACTTCAATAGCTAGCTTTTGGGAAAAGTTCTACCCAAGCATTGTAACATGGTATCAGAGCGGAGACTCCCAGGGATGGGTAGGGTGTGTGTCCCTTGCCTACACGTGGCAAGTGCTGCCGAGTGAGTACACTGGGCATGAGGGAGGGTGTGAAGTGAAGTCTCACATCGCTTGGGAGTTGAATTAATTTGCAATATATAAGTGTAAGGACTCCCTTACTTTAATAATTAGCTTTTGGAGTAAGTTCTACCCAAGCATTGTAACATGTTCAAGGATGGATCCAATAGGGACAGAGGTATAGGGGGACGATCACACCCTCGAAACATTTTAAAGAAGATAATTTTACTAAGGGTAAATTATACTGACCTCCCCTGAGGTTTCAGGTTAATACATAAAGCACCCCTAATGTTTAAAAAATTACACTGACCTCCCTGAGGTTTCAGATTAATTCACAAAGCACCCCTGTCAGAATTTACCCCTTGTAAAATTACTACTTTGCCCTCACACCTATGGACAATTACTATATTGCCACTTTGCCCCTCTCTCTCTCTCTCTCCTCACTCTCTCATTTTTTTTTGTTTTTTTTAGTTTTGTTTATTTTTTTATTAATTTTTTAAATTATTTTTTTTTATTTTTGTATTAATTTTGTTTTTCTTTTTGGGTAAACAAGGTTTTTTGAGTTTTGCACTCTCTCTCATCCCTCCACTCTCTCCCCCCCTCTCTCTCTCTCTCTTTTTGAGTTTTTTGTATTTTTTTTTTGTATTTTTTTTCATTTTTTTTTGTTTCTTTTTTTACTATTATTTTTTTTTAATTTTTTTTTCTGACTCTCATATAATAATCCCCATTCGTTATGATATTAGTCGAGTTTGTTCTAAATTTATTTATATGTTTAAATTTTTGAGTTTTTTGTATTTAGTTAATTTTTTAATTATTTTATTAAATTCTTAATTTGAAAATATAATATTTTTATATAATTTAAGAAAAAACTCAAAAAAGATAAAATTTTTTGCTTGTTAAATTAACTAAATATTTAATTTTTAGTAATTTTTTTAAATTTAAATAAAATTATTATATTTTTAAATTTATCTAGTAAGAGTAACTAAAAAAATTATAAATTTTTAATTAGACAAGTAAAATAAATTCGCTAAAAAAATTAAAAACTCAATAAACAAAGTAACTAAAAAAATTAAAAATTAAAAAGTCCTTGTTATTGATAAATATTTAAGAATAGCTAGTTTGACTTTGGATTCCCGTCTACATGTGCAGAAAAAAAAACTGAAAAAAAAAATAATAGTAAAAAAGAAACAAAAAAAATTGAATAAAATAAAATAAAATAAACTCAAAAAACTCAAAAAAGAGAGAGAGAAAGAGAGAGAGAGAGTGTGTGTGGAGGGATGAGAGAGAGAGGTGGGGGTATTTTGGTCATTTTCGTAAGAAGACAAGGGTGTAGAGGGTAGGAGGATATTCTCTCATACCTCAGGGGAGGTCATTGTATTTTTTGAAACGTCAGGGGTGTTTTGTGTATTAAAGGCAAACTTCAGGGGATGTCAGTATAATTCACCCTTTTACTAATATAATGGTCTCACACCTCAAATTATAATTATTCGCACTCCTATTATATACAAGTTTAAAGAATATCATATGCAATTGGTAATTCTTAACTCAGTTTCAAAAAATAATATAAAATATTCAAAATTGGAGATATTAATATTAGTAAAAAATGAGATTGTACTTCAAATTTCTTAACAAAATTTCTTTACTAGGGTTACATAACTTTGCATCCCAAAATTAGAATTCCCGATCCGTTTTAGGTTTCTAAAAAAGCCATGTACCCATAAAAATTAACCCCAAAATGAAGTACATAGCACAGATTCAAACTTGGCGCGGTGTATGAGTCACTCCTCGAATAAATTTAATTCACACGTCTTTTTTCTGTGTGTGTTTTGCGTAGTCTTTAGGGTTTTTTTCATTTTTGGAAATATCTGATGAATAAGTGAATTTATCCTTTTGGCAGGCTGTTTTGGAGGGGAAGTATGATGACCTTCCTGAGCAACCATTTTCCATGGTTGGGGGAATTGAGTAAGTCCTTGAGAAAGCTGACAAGATTTCCAAGGAGAATGCTTGATTATTTAATTCTTTGTTTTTTTGCCTCGTTTGCTTTTTTACGTTAGTTAAAATCATATTTTTTAATTGGTGGCGGCGGCGGCAAAAGGATTACGGGTGAGATTACCATTTTTTTTC
>BRYF01000003.1:17712500-17715000 GCA_030159135.1 Actinidia polygama | reverse complement strand
CAGAGATTGGTCTGGGTGAACCTAAATATCTGCCTTGGATACTCTGTGGTTAATAATAATAATAAAAAGAACGACCAATTTAATAAATACTAGTCACAATTCAAACAAAAAGAAAATGAATTTCACTGCCTGCCTTGGATACTCTGTGGCTAATAATAATAAAAAAATGACTCATTTATAAATACTGGTCACAATTCAAACAAAAAGACAATGAACTACACTGTTTAAATCGATCACTTTAACGTTAGAACACAACTAAGATTTGATCAAAGAGCACTAAATAATTTCTCCACGATATAACGTACAATCATGACAGCAAACATCAAGTGGTGGAGAGCATGAGAATATACGTACAGTTTCTTAGTACATTACAACCGGACCGTGTGCACAGATTAGTGATTACGATGTTTAAAAATATTTATTCTATTATTTAATTAATTTTAATATAAATATCTTCTTTAATTTATTTTTTAAATTTTATCATTTAGTTTTAAATAAGTAATATGTCTAAATCATAGCTTGTATTTATTTGTGTTTTGATTGAATTTTTTTAAATATATTTATTTTTAAGTTTTTAAATCTAATTTTTACAATGTCTAATAGTAAAAAAAATATATATAATCAGAAATATTACTTAAGAAAAATTTTACTATACGTTTTATATTTTTTTTACTGTTAAATTATTTTTTTTGTATTTGTCATTTTTTTTTTGGTTTTAAAAATAAATGTGTTTAGAAAGATATAGGGTTTTATTTTTGTAAAATGACTACAAAAATAAATAAGTAAAAAAAAATATTAAAAGAATACCGTGTAGGAGAGAGAAATAATGAGAAGGCTTCATATTTTTTTTGGAAACTATATTTGCTTAATATATATATATATATATATATATATATATATATATATATATTTTTAACAATGAGGCTTGGACTGCAATTCAATCATTTTGGGCACTCATTTTGATATTATTACCTAGTGAAGATTAATACTATAAAAATTATGTTGAATACATATTAATATCAGTTCGATACTATTTTATAGCTTAATAAATAATTGTAGCGTACATGATTATCTTTATTTATCTTTATGTAAATTGATATTGATCTACTATTAATTTATATCCGATCAAAGTGATTTTTAACGATATTAAACTCCTCAATGAGGTCTACAATATTACGGTTTGAATCATCAAAATAGATCTAAAATATTTAAATTGGACTGCAAAGAAACCTTTTCAATTTATTCCAAAAAAGTTAACTTTTTTAAGCTACAATTTCTAATTTTTTTAAATTACTTTCCATAAAATATTTTTAGTAGAAAGAGTCCATATTACTTTTACAAAATAATATAGATTGAGCTTAAAATTGTTGTGCAATATTTACCGCACACACTTCATAAAATATGTGCAATTATTTTAGATTTGTTAACAAATGTACAATAAATAATGTTAGATACACTTGAATTAATTCTTTTCTTTTCACTGTTTTATTTATGGAGGAAATGCTTTATACAGAATCTTTAGTAATTGTGTTGACATCGTTAATCCATTCAATGAAACGTTAATTACAATTGGATGCATGTTACAAAGGAAATGATAGATTCAAAAGGGCGGTTTGGAGCGATCATCACCTTAAAATTTGTAAAAATTATAATTTTGTAGTAGTATCGGCTAGTAATATTACAAAAAATATGTTCGTCACCTAAAAGATAAAAACAATATTTTATTTTATACTTATGTTACAATTTTTATATTTAATTTGTACGTACACTCGCTTTCCTAATGTTAAAATTCTGCACTCGTCCCTGTTCGAAGGTCAAGAAGGGATTAGGAACGTATTTCATTTAGTTATGTATCTTTTATCCTTCTCTTCCCAAAATAAGAGTATTGATAACATATTTAGCTTCCAAAGTTTAAAACCTGAGGGATCGTAACTCATTTTTTTCTACTTTCTTTTCATTTTCATCCTAAAAATGTAAAACTGTTGTATTTGAATACTGACATTGTCAAAAGAATAAAAATAGAATAATATCATATTTTAATGGGCAATAATTAACAAAGAATTAATTTATTTTTTTAGTCAAACCACAAAAGATTGGTCTGTGGTAATAAAACACTACTGAATAGATAATGCAAAGTTAAATTTGACTAAGGTCATGCTTAGGGTGATAAACTAAATAAACTGCTTAAATTAGGATCGTTAAAACTTTATTTAAAATTGATTTATTATATAAACAAACTAAGGATTATTCTACTACTTGACTTAATATGTTTATAATGTTTAAAAAAATTCAAATTATTCGAGCTCGGCACGTGATTGGCTTGGTTAAAGGTTGTTTAAGATTGATTTTCTTTATAAATTAACAAACCAAACTCGAACATATATTTAACCGTTAAGTTACAAATCAAGTTTGACAATCTATTGTTTGACTCGTTTGACTTATTTATCAACCTTAGCTCTACTTGTTTTAGTGAAGAATAATTACTTTTCAACAAAATAAA
>BRYF01000003.1:17695000-17700000 GCA_030159135.1 Actinidia polygama | reverse complement strand
AAAGTTGCATAACCATTGAATTGCCATTGTTAGAGTTGCAATCTGCTGAAGTCAACAGAGTCATAGAGCCATTGAATCGAAGAACCACTCGGTAGAAATCTTCGGAATCGCATCGAACAACAAGTCCCTTTCACTGCATGGGTGTGTGGGTGTAATGGGTTTTTGGGATTGGGATTGGGATTGGGATTGGCCCGTTTGGGTGTCTAGATTAGGGTTATGGATCTTGGAATCTTTGGATCTAATATTATGTGGCGTTTACGTGGGTGCCACGTAGCCACCACTTGTCAATTTCCATCAGCAATTTGGATGGAGTAAAGGAATTAGTCTTAATCGCAAAAAAATATTAAGGGCCAATGTGACCAAATTTTTACTTTGATGGCCAAAATAAAAATTGGTTAAAACTTTAAGGGGGGAAAGTGTACTAATCTTTGATTAACTTAAGTTGTGTTTGGATCAAAGATTTGATGAGAGAAAATAATAATAAAAAATATATACATATAATCTAATGATGTCGAATGATTAGATCATTCAATTTTTTAATTTTTTTTTATTAAATTCGAAATCCAAACACTGCCTTGTTAAATAGCGTGGCAAATCTACTACACTCTTTGATATGGTTAGTAAATGTCTTAGCCGCCCCTCTTGTTCAACGACTTTGGAGTAATGTCCAAAAAAGAGTAAAAAGCAAAAAGAATCATGGAGTACTTTGGGGACAAAATAATAATACTTTTTCCACTTCAATTTCCTTGTTTACGTTTTTTTAGATGTTTAAAATACTTGTCCATTTTTTTAAAAAATAACTATTCCCTCTCTCCAATTGCTTGTCCATTTTTACTATTTTTGTACACATCACAAAAGCGTCTATATTTTTTAATTTATATTATTTTTGATGATTTTAAAAACTTTATATACAAGAACTACTTATGATCTTTTAATTTGTGTAAAAAATATAAAAAAATTATTTATAAAAATATATTATTTATTAATTCGATTAAAAGTCATTAATGCCAAAAAAGAAAATCATATTAAGACGGAAGGAGTACTAAGATAATATAGATTTTATTTTTATCCCTATTCATTTTTGAATTTAACGTGACACATTCACTTTTAACTTTTAGATAATTTTAAATTACTTAAATTTAATTTAAAAAAATTAGAAATTTCCAATGATTTTCTTAAAATGGCCAAAACCCGATAAACAAAAGACGGAGACAGTAGTAATTATGAGAGCCGCATTTATTTGGGATTCGGATCCTCTGAATTGCAGGGGTGTGTAGAGTATTTCTGAAAAGTATAAAACGACATCGTTTTATATACTTTAGGACCAAGACGATATCGTTTTTGCTGTGGTAGAAAATTGGGGCGAACAACCAACAATTAATATTGCTCTTCTTCAACTCGGCTTTGGACTTCGGCAATAACTCGGGTGACCTGCGCATGCAGATAAAAGTAAATGACCGGGGGCGATGTCGCTCAAAATCCCTCCGACGTGGAAGTCAGACCAAGGTAATGACAATTGGGCGAAGTATAAAATAGAGCTCTCTGGAGAGAATACACTGTGATGCGTGTGTATTGAGCGTATCTTTGCATTATGAGGGAGCGACCTTTATATAGTTGGAGATTGGAGATCCATGTGAGGATATCACAGAGAGATCTTCGAGTGACGAGACACTCGGAAGGCTATATTTGGAGAATATATCCCTGAAACACTGGAGTGATGATAGGAAGATGCCATATAGAGAGCAACCCGCAATCCTAGATGCCGTGATGGAGATGGTTCCCTTATTGGGTTGAATCCTCGAGGAAGTGGACTCTGATCTGGAGGCAGAGTGACGGAGGAGTCTCGCAGAGGTAAACTCCTTAGGGAGGTGGAGTCCTCATGGGAATTGTCTCTTATTTGGCAACGTAACTGACCTCGCCTAGTGGCGATTTGGAGAAGCAGTCCAATGGTGATTAAGCGATAAGTGCCCTGGCGATGGGCGTTTAGAACTATATAAGTGTCATGGCGATGTAATCCTTTAGGTGACATGCTCTACTCGAAATATAAATCAGTAAATATTTTTTCCATATCAGTTTTGGTCTTGACTGTTAAACAAAACGACGTTATTTTAATCCTAAAGCATATCAAAAAGTAATATTTTGTATACTCCATAAGCACTTCACACACCTTTCACTTCTGAAGATGCAAACTCTATTATTCGAGGGCGGCTCTAAAAAAAGACAAACCACTTGGAGTGGAGATTCGGTAATGTCGTCTGGTGGCATGATGATTTGACATTAAGGTCATTTCAATTTTGAAGATTTTATTGGTTCTAATAGGGTTAAGATTCTTTCACCTCGCTCTTTTGATTTTTTTTCCCTTTTGACACAATCTTTAATATTTCTTTACTTTTCGAATAGTTTGCTCACGTTTTACATCTTAGTATTCTTAAGTCTTAACAGTAAATTGAGAATGATAACAAATTATGACTATGAATGAGGCTTTGATTTTATTTTCTAAACTTAGTTCCAGTTGGACGCATTGATTTTTTTGGTTTTTTAATTTTTTTTGTTTTTGGTAAATTTTTATGTCAGTTTGATCAAAAAATTATATTTTTTTAATTTCTTTAGACGAGAAGAGTTTAAGAAAATAATAAAAAATTATATAATTTGATTTTTTTTTACTATTTCATCTCAATTTTTTTAGTATTTGTAACTCTACTCGTCATAAAGAACCGAAATAATATAAAATCTTGATCAAAATATGAAAAAAATTCACTAAAGACAAAATTAACTCGAAACCTAAAAATTAAAAAACCAATACCTCAAACTGGGTCTTGCCAATTCTTAGAAAATGAAGATAAATTAGAAGTTTTTCAAGTGCCTTTGCAATTTGGGGTAATCACGATTTGGTTCAGTCTGATTTATGATCAAATCGTCTTGATCGTATAGTTCAGTTCGATTTTTAGTAATACGGTTCGTATTTTAACTACGATTCGAACCAAAAAATTATAAAGCAAACCGTGAGGGAATGAATGATTTAATTTTCTCAAATCGTAAACTGATTTATTTAAAAAATAAATAAATCGAACCGTTCGATCTGAACGATTTTGCAGTTGGATCGATTTTTTCCCGCATTCCTCGTGCGATTAACAAAGAGAATCTGAAATTCAAAAAGGCCCATTTTTGGGGAAAAACCGAAAAGGCTATGAGTAATGATTGAGAGAGAGAGGAAATAGTGAAAAAATAATGGACCTACTTGGAAGAAAAGACCCGCCAGGTGCCTCCAGGGCGTAGCTCAGTTGGTTCACAGGTGGTAGATTGCACCCAAGAGCGCAAGTTCGAGTCATGGCAGCCGCAGTGTGGGAGTTTCACTCATGAAATATTGGGTGGGCTCCTTGTGGGCACTATGCACTGAGCCTCCCATCTGTTGGGCCGCTGAGTACCTGATTTACCTGTCATGCCAGTCCCGTGGGGCAGGGCGGTATGGCCCAGCTAAGGTGTTCGGAACAACACCTTTGCACCCAAGAAAAGACCCGCCACGAGCCACTAGATATATAGGTTAAATTGTTATTAATAACAAATATAGGGTCATTTTTGTCAAATTACCAAAAAGTCTTTTACACCAAATCAAGCTTGCTGTGTTGCACGTGACTTTCAATGCCACATAGGCAGCTGGGGCCCATTTATCCAGCGCCCTTAAGGCGTCTGTTAGCAATCTCGAAAACCTATTTATGTTCATCGTATCTTCGAAATGAAAGGAAAATGTTCAATTTTTAGGAATCCATTTTATACGATACATTTTCAAAAATTATTTTTGAGAATAAAAACTTTTATTTTTTACATATTATATATTTTTTAATAAAATTATTTTTAAAAATTTAAAGACTTTGATGTTTTTCCCATCATGTGTTGTTTTTAAGAAAAAAAATTTTTTTTTTAAAGAAAAACTATTCTGCAAAATTAATTTTAAAAATTGAAGTAATGAAAAAGCGATATTACTTTTTTTAAAAAAAAATTATGGGCCACAATCATGTATTAATGATCTTTTTGAAACTTTGTGACACTTTAATTGTCTTTTTATTTAAAGTAATCAAATAAAGATTTGTCAAATATTCCTACATTTCTTTACGTTTACGTTGTCTTTGATGAAAACATTGACAAGTAATAAAATAATAATTTATCATGTCATTCTGTATTGAAATAATTTACCGTTGCTGCAAACGTAGACACGAATATCACACGTACTGAAATAATATCGTCCGTATTCTATTTAATAATCAAATAATTTAAATTGATAAAATAACAAATTTCATGTCATTCTATATGAAATAACCTTATTTGTATTTATTATTTTACTTCATATTATCCTTTTATTAATATATGTGATCACTAAAAGGATTGTGCTACTTCTACTATTGGTTTTTGTGTCCCTAATATTTTTGCATTTATGCAGCAACTTAATTAAGTAATTAGGCAATTGCTCAATATACCAAGAAGCAACAAGATTTTTATAGGTTGACAATTATTTGATATTTATAGGTAGAGTTTTGTTATTTAGGGAAGAAATTCTATATTAAGTAAGGTGAGAATTATGGAGTAGTAAAAAAAATAAATTATTAATATTTTGGTATGGTTCGGTTGGAATTGAAATCAGAATTGTGTGTACATATCTGCTAACCGAACTGTCCTAGGCAATTTTCATGTTTTGAAAATCGGAACCAAATCGGTTTTACAAAAAATCGGACCAATCTGATCGATTTGAACCGAATTTTCAGTTCTATTGTTTTTTTTTTACAACCCTAATGGAGGTGGAGGCCTAGTGATTTTGTTAAGGGAGAGAGAGAGGGGTGGGGGGAGAAAGTTTGGTCCACAATGGAGGACATTGGGTAAGGCGAAGGAATGCAGTTTTAAGATTGAAGGGTAAAATAGTGAATTTATATTTTCTGTTGACGGCGCGAACTATAATTGCTCTTCACACACATTAATTGGGTTAAGTGTTTGAGCTTAAACATTAGGGG
>BRYF01000003.1:17662500-17667500 GCA_030159135.1 Actinidia polygama | reverse complement strand
TTATAAATTTTATATTTTTTAATACATTTTTCATAAAATTTTATACACTTTTCACTCTTTCCATTATACTTTTGATACTTAACCTTCACCCAATAAGTATCTGTTAGCATTTTCTATTTTCTATTTTCTATTTTCCATAACAATGATCCAAAAGGAACCAAATGGTTCTCAATCTCCCCATTGATGAAACCAGAATCACAACCATCAGATACCCAAATCCATCACGAGAAAATTGTGTACTACTCCTACTGTCCTACATGAAAATGACAACCACATGTAGAATCAGAATGTCTTCCTGTCAAGTCTCTGACCCACTGTCAAATCATACCTTTTTCACCCCCTCTCTCTCTCTAGTTTTTTTTAGTTTATTTGTTGTAAAAAAGTCTAGTAACCTCCGCAATGTATTGGTATATGCAAACACTTGGTGGGTTTGGTTTGTAGAAGCAAAACTAGCCATAACACCCTGTAGGAGCAGAAAATAGAGATACATGTATTTCTAAGAATGTCCACTAATGAGTTTGAGTTCAGGAGAGTTGAGGTCTCAAACTCTTTACTTTCTCTACAAACTGTTGTGGTTTTATTATTTCATGTTCTGTCATTTTCTAAAGAAACTGGTGTTTTATCTTTTCACGTATTTGCTTTTTTCACACCTTTGGTTAATTTCATTTTGGTATATTAAACTTGGGGCATGCAGGTACAAGTTCTGAAAGTGCACGTAAACTGTGATGGGTGCAAGCACAAGGTCAAGAAACTCCTCCGCAGAATTGAAGGTAACCCAACCCCACTTTACTACTACAACCCTCAATTTTTAGAATTAAATATTAGGAAGAACAGTGATTTGTACACTACAATGAGAAATCTTATTTTATAACGGTTGAATTATGTATTATTTAACCCCCCACCCCCCACCCCCCCTCCCCATCCCCCCAAACACACACAACTGTATGTATATACGAGCTCGCGCAAAAAAAAAAAAGAAAAAGAAAATCATACTAACATCAAGGTACGTGATCCTCTGTCCTAAAATATCACTGTCCCTGTTCGTATATTTTGAAATTCTCATATAATCACGCAATTAATAATTTCTGCGGACAATAGACCAGAGGTATATGGGTATAGATGATCTCTAGCCACCGTGAATTACTCTCTTGTAAACAATAGCTAGATGACATTTTTTTTTGTGTGAAAAAAAGTGTAAATCATTACCCCTTATTTTTAATGCAGGTGTTTATACGGTGGACATTGATGGAGAGCAACACAAAGTGACAGTGATAGGCACTGTAGACTCTGATACACTAATCAAGAAGCTGGGAAGATCAGGTAAACATGCAGAGATTTGGTCACCGCCAACTCCAAACACCTTCCAAAACCACAACCCACAAACCCCAGGTTGGATCAAAGATGAAAACAAGGCCCATAACCAAATGTACAGTGTAATCAAGCCCCAAAGCAAGCCTATGTTGGGCCCAGAAGCTGCAGATGACTGGGCCTATTATGGGTATCTGGACTCTGGGATGGATCAGAATGTACATGTTGACAATGATGATGGTATCATGCATGGTGACATGAATCCCATGATGGGTTTTGATGGTTTTGATGGAAATGATGTTGCGTTGCCATCTTTTGAACATCATCATCATCCATCATACACGAATATGATGCAACAGTGTAATTTACCATCGTTGATGATGACGACGAAGAACATGGGCATGCATGGCATGGACAATCCAATGGTGAATGGCTACATGCAATACGTTCATCAACCCCAGATGGTGAATTTTACATCATCTCCATTTCCTAAAAAAATTGGCTGTTTTGGTAACTTCAACTCTACCATACCTGCCAAATAATAAGTGGTAGTGGGATGGCCGAGTGATGATGATGAATTGGGAAGATATTTGGAAGAGGTTCCAAAACTAGATTTACTCTTTTAAGGATAACATATGAAGTTAATTATATGGTAAATAAATATTGGGATTAAATATTGCTATTGTATTTTATTCCACTTGTTTAGGTGTTGATTCTGAATTGGCTTGTGACAAGTTTGCTGTTGTTTTTTATAATTGGATTCTGAATTATATGGTACATAAACGAGTCAAGTTTAAATACGTTTTTGAAGTTTATAAATTATTTGAACTAGATTCGATAAGCCATGATAATGTTGGTGCATGGTGCATTTTTTTTAATAATAATTACAATGTTTAAATGCGTTAATTGTGATGGAGATAATGGGGAAGATAGTGAGTTGCAGGAGTGTAATGATAAAGAGCGTAAAAAGTTGTAACTTACTCTTATTATCCCCTTTTCACTTTCCTACTGTTAGAATATATTTTATATATAGTTATATTTTATATATAGTTAGAATATATTCTGAATATCTTTCTAATACACTACTTTATTTACTTTATTATTGTTTCCTTATGTTTTCCTTTATATAAAGAGGACTCGTATTTATTCTTAACTCAATTCAATACAATATAAATTTTCTAACACCTACAGTCCTACTATCATCATTATAATAACCCACTACTTTGGGTGTTTGATATGGGTAACTTAAACTTCGCCTGTAAATAGAGGGCTAATTCAATGCCAACCCTACGCACCAACCATGACCACTGCTACAACTCTCACGCTATTTCATACACTGTACACAGAGAAATTTCAGGCCAAACAAAAATGTTGTTCTCATTGGTGAAATTTTTGGCGCTACAACTTGTTTAGATCACAACTTGTTTAGAATTGATCTGAACCATGCAATAATCAATTGGCTGTTGTATATTGAGGAAGACAAGTGAAAAAGAGAGATGTTATGTTGTCCGTTCTCGGACTTTGCCAACCACAGAGAGTGAATTCTGCCAAATTAATTACGAAAACTAAACAAAACAGAGCATTTTCTAAAGTTTTGACCTTTCAATAATTTCAAAATGGAGAGCACAACTTTCATTGAAATGATGGTAATGGCTGATAGAAAATAACACATTTTTTTGAGAAAATATTAAAAATATGCCTTCGAATACTAAAAATTTATGTTTGCTAATAAATAAATAATACATAAAAATTATAAAAAAAAAATCAAAAATAATTTCTAAAATGTTATACAGCAAAATTGATTTTGAAAATTGAATCAATTCAGGGTTTGGAGAAGTTATTGGACGCCTCCTACCATTACTTTTGTATTGTTGTATTTTTTTGGGGGTAGTTTTTGTATTGGTGTATTAATTGGTTATAATTGGTGACAAATTTTAAACAATAAAGAGCAAGCAATAATTTTCTGATAGTAAATTACAATGACCTCCCCTCCCTTGAGGGTTTGTTGAGCATATAGTTTCCCTCTTAGTTCTAGAAATTATATCGAGCCCATGTTGGTGGTTGGTTTTTAACGGGGTTAACGAAAAAGCCGGGATTTCTTTGCAACCCTTTCAGGACAAAGTTATTACCCTCAACACCATCACGTTCGCTTTCACCTTTTCTTTGTACTAAATAACCTTTTCAGTGTAACCACAACGTGTTGACGCACCCATTGGCATCGACAACCTCCATTGTCGCCACTGGTATGGAACCACAACAACCGCTCCATATCTAACCATCGATACAACTCCAAACCTACTACCACCAACCAAGTCAAACCACAACCACTAAATTCAACTCCTAGATGAAAAATCAATTAATAGAATAAATTTTCAAGCATAGAAATCACAAAGACTTGGGTCAATTAATCCAGTTCAAGAATTTATATTTTATGTAGATGGCTACATTTACTTGCCTGTAGATGTAGAGAGGGAAAATGGGATTTGATGGTCGGTGAAAGTTGACTGAGTTGGTGGTGAGAGGAAGAGGGGAACTGCGTCGACAGTGGCAATGGGACTATATTGGCAGCATAGAAGGGGTGGGGGACAGTGTCTTCACCTTCACGAGCCACCAACTATTCCACCACTCACCACAAAACCTCTGATATTGCGATCAGAGTTGTATGGAGGTAGATCTAGCCTTTTATTCTTCTCAAGAGATGTCCTTGTATCATTCTACTGCTTTGTGAAGGAAATAACACTTTCGAAATGTAAGACAAATATTTTCTGAGGAATCTGTAGTTGTTATGCTATGTGGACAATTGCTACAAGATCATACATCATCATATTCATGTCTCTATTTACATGCTTAACTTGTTATACTCCATATATATTTCCGGTGAAGGTTCTATATGTGAGGAGATTTGATTCAGGATAATGGAAAGCAAATCTTATAATTTGTTTTCTGGTCTGATCCAGTTAGCTGCTTAAAAACCATTCTTATGCATCCCTTGAATGAAGACTCACTATGTTTGCTGCACTCCTCGGACTGACTGCTGTAGCAGCAGCATGAAAGGTTATAGAACCGGGAGCTTTATCTGAAGTGGAATACGATATTATTCGAATCCACGGCCAACTAGTTAGTATGAGAATGAGGTAGTGTCTCTACTTTCATGTGTCGAAACTCGGCTCATTTATATACATGTTCTCAAGATGTCTGAAAGAATTTATTCTTTTTCTCGTTGTTTAGGAGTGAAAGTTGAACCTCACATTGTTCAATGTTGAAAAGAGTGCTAATTTTTCCTTGTGCCGCGACCTCGGACCAAAAAGAATAGCCCCTACATGTCAAGTTGGAAGGAGTAGAACCTAAAAGAAGAGATGCATCTTTGTGTACAGCCGACTATATTGGTTAATTGGTAGGTGAAGCTTAACCACCGGTGTTCAGTCTCATTTGCCATTGAACCGAGAAAGTATGAAATTATAATTAAACGATGAAAGAAATTCACCAAAAGACGAAAAAACTTCTAAAACCAATGCATTAAAAAAACTAGGGGAATCTGTGCATTAATTTGTTACTAATCATCATTAGTCAATCACAATAGAGTTCGTTGATTCTGTGGCACTGCTTTAGAAGTAAATAACTTCAAGGTTTACCATGGGGCAGTTTGATCGAATATAAGGTAGTCAAATGAATCCTAATCACCAAAATAAATA
>BRYF01000003.1:17597500-17602500 GCA_030159135.1 Actinidia polygama | reverse complement strand
GAAGTGCTCGAGTACCCGGTCCTTTGTCTTCAAAAAGTACACCCATGCCTTTATGAGTATCATCGATAAGCATCACAAAGTATCGATTTACGTCTAATGACTCAACTTCTTTGGGACCGCATACATTAGAGCTACCAAGCTCAACAACTCTAATCTTCTCTTAGTAAAGGAATGGAATGAGACTCAGTGATGTTTGCCAAATAGACAATACTCGCAAGGATTAAAGGCAATGTCATTAGCAACACTAATGAGTGCCTTCTTTGCCAACATGGATAACCCTTTATCCCCCATGTGTTCGAGTCTCTTATGTCACAAATTCAATGATACGTCATCTTCAATTGCATTGAGGCTGCCACCACAAATCTTCACAGGGGTATGCACAGGGGTATGTACAGTGTGTTACAGATATGTCCTTGGTCTACAACCATGGCCCCTTTTGTCAGTTTTCAAGTGTCATTGTCGAAGTAACTCTGGTAGCCCTATTTGTCAAGGGTTGTTCCCGAGACAAGATTCATCCGAAGGGCTGGGACATACCAAATGTCATTCAATACCATGGTGTACCCCACCTTGGTCTTGATCTGAACGTCTTCGATTCCCACGATCTTAGAAATAATAGTGTTGTCCATCCTAACTGTACCAAAGTCTCTAGCTTTGTACAAGGTGAAGAAATTCTTATGGGTGTGAAATGGTTGTAACGAGGCTCCACACGGCATCACCCAATTTCCCTTGTTCTTTTTCTTTAAAAATTTTCAAATTCTTTTCGTGTGTGGAAGCAAAATATGTATATTTATTTTTGGAGCCAATAAAAAATTTATATTAAATTCATTTGTTCAAAATACATGCCCGTATCGATAGAGAGACTGTATCTGTCTTATCATTATATATATAGATAAACTTAATCTTACATACATACATGTTCAAAAAACCTTGGACATTCTAGTTCGGGTTACCCTTCACGAATTCATATCCTTGTTACATAACTTGACAAATACCACATAGGGTTTACATTGTTCCAAAAGACAATCCAAAATATATAGATCTATCGTTCTACTCCACCTTCTTGCCCTTGTCTCATGAAACATTGTCAGGAACAATGTTCCTAAGCACATTTGCTTAGCGTGTAACCATAATTTCTAACAGATGTTTGATGTACATATCAAATTAATAAAATACCATGGTAGATGCATATAATATAACGTAACATAACATAATAGAAAAAAAAAACATTTGTTCTTCCAAAATAACTTGTTCAAAATTCATACTTGTGCGTGGCGCGTGGGCGCCTATTGCGACTGAGACTATGTTTTGAGATCTCTAAGCGGCGGTGTGGGTGCATAGGGCGCATGCTCAGGAGCTGCAACCTTCAGGTGAAGTGAAAGCGTGTTCAACATCTTCTAGGCTTGAGTTTTGCACCGTTGGTTTTGTCTCATTGCGGTCTACACCATGGTGTGCACAAAACTCAAATCGAATTACCTTTTTTTCTGGGCGAGAGCAAGAAAATGCTCTGTTCTTCCTTCTTTTTGCCAACCTAAGCTCTGATACCACTTATTAGGCTAAAAACAAAGATAAACAAAGCACAACAATAACAAAACAGAAAGTAAATACGAAAATTAAAAAAACACGGCGATTTAATTGATTCGACAATAGCCTACGTCCACCGAAGGAGGAGGATTTCACTATGATAGAGAACAAAGTTGCACGCTACAAGGAGGAGAAGACTCCCTCTCTACTCAACTCACCAGCACTCTCTCGCTATCTCTCTCTATATCTCAACACTCTTAACACACATTATCCCTCAAAACTCCCTCCATTTTATAAGCCAAGAGAAGGGAGACAAACATCCTATGATTGGAGATTCTCCCCCATCAATTATGGAATTCCCATATCATTTAGCCTCCATGTCAAAGGAGCCCAAATCCCACATACCTTAAATCAATAGCATGTGGGTATGAAAACCACAATCTTAGCACTCACATGTTGGAGCACTCATTGTGAGAGAGGTGTATCCCAACCTTATGAATTGCAGCTGAATATTTTCGGTAAGTTACAATAAACTATATTGTGTTTGTAGACAAGAATAAGATTTTTTTTTATAATTTCACACTTAATTATATACACATTTGTAAAAAATATCTCACATAATTTGTGGGAGTCACATGATAATGTGTGAGATTTACACATCTTATATGTGAGAGTTTGTACACGGTATGTGGGATTCACATGGTATCTCTCTTCCCACTCTTCCATCAAGATGTATCTCTCCATCCTCTTTCTCATTCTCTCAAGACCTCTCGCACTTGTTCAAATGTATGGAAGCTAAGATAGCATCCAACAACCTGCACTTGTTCCGAACAATGTCCAACGAGATCAAAAGATAATTTTAGATAAAAAAAATTCAAATGATAATGAATTTCCATAAAAGATATCTCAGATACATTGTTGAATGTCAATTCATATTAGGAAAGGATATGTTTTTGAAAAATAATGACATATAAGTAGTATTACAATTAAAAGCTTTAACTTTTGCTCATTTAGTTTGAGTTTCAAAGTCTTGTTGGGCCTAAAATCACTATTTTTAACAACAAAAATAAAGAAAAAAAATATTAAAAAATAAAAAATTTAAAAGAGGTACCCACTCTAAACATTAAAAAAATAAAACCAGACATCTAAAATTTAATAAAATTAGAAAATTCGTTCGCATGCCTCTCTTTCTCTCACCCTAAACCTAAAGAAATCTAAATTATAAAGAGTTATATACTTATAATCAATATAAATTAAATACGTATACAAAATATAAAAATAAAGTGTGAGATATTAATGTAGGTGTAAACATTATTTCACGAGTTTTATTTGTATAGTATTTACTGATTTTTTTGTTTCACGTTGGGAGGAAAGGAAAGAACTTGACACCCGTCAGAAGTCGTAGAGTGCTAAGTATTTTTCACCCACTTGATAGTGTGAGTGCAGAGTGAACATCACTTTCGTCCTAATTGAAATTTATTTTCAAAGCCCCAATATATAGAAATAGTACTCTTTTTCATTTTCAAAGCTCAAATATATAGGAATATCATAAAGGACCCTACAATTTTCAGACCCTATAAAATCTGAGAACCTTAGAATTGGGATAACATATGGATTCATGAAAGAAATAAAAGAGCCGACAAACATTGGGCCACCTGATCGCAAGAGTATTCTGAATAATTTTAATTTTTAGTATTTTTTTTATTTTTTTCAATTCGTCTCAATTAAATAAATTGAAATTTTTAAAAAATATTTTTTACAGAAAAATCTTCAAAACCCAAATTTTTTCTTTTTTTTAAGAACTCGGGTCCATTAGCCCGTTTGTTATAAATTGAATTATTTTAGATTATTTTTGCTTTTCGTGTATTCTTTTCATTTGTTGATTAAAAATATTTATGGGTATCATTCATAGAATTACTATCTTC
Source organism: Actinidia polygama (assembly GCA_030159135.1). NCBI lineage: Eukaryota > Viridiplantae > Streptophyta > Magnoliopsida > Ericales > Actinidiaceae > Actinidia > Actinidia polygama. The sequence goes on along the minus strand of BRYF01000003.1, from coordinate 17,599,054 downwards.
CATATCTTTACACATATTTTTAGTTCTACAATACCTATTAAAATAAAATTTTAACATAATATACTATAATATATCATTTATTCACAGTAATAACATCGTAAAAGTAAATTCAAACTTATCAAATCACGCGTATAATAAAATTAGGAGACCAATGAAACTCAAGAGAGAGATTGTGCGAATTTTAGGAGAAGAGAAGAGGAAAAGTTATAATACACACCTGGTAAAAAAACACACATTGCCCCAATGTGTACGACTTAAATTACGCCACTTCACTTTTTATGACCGGTAGAAACGCTCAACCTAACAAATAAATTCTATTTTTCATAAATTTTTGGAACATTTTTATAATCAAAACAAAAAAAATATTGTAACCAGCGAGGATGGTTCCATAAATGGCAACACAAAATTTACCATACAAATTCATAACGTGACAATAGGATTCATAACACTAAACGATTTTTTTTGTGTGGTTCATAACCATAATTTCTCATAAAAGGGTCACATTAATTCATATCATCACCGCAATAATTTATAATTCTTTGTTTGGCCCCACCGTAAACCCCACGTTACTTCAATAGCTTGACATTTGGACCTCACGTTAATTAATATATAGACCTTACTTACCTTGACATATTATAAAAGTCACTAGCTAAAAGAGATAATAAAATGTACCATAGTCATTCATACAAAATTATCACAAAAATTCATAACTCAATAAAAAAACTGAACTTGACATATCATAAAAATCACCTTAACAGTTCGTAAAAGATACTACAACCATTTATAAAGTTTGACCACATAAATTCATAACTCAATAAAGGAATTGAGCTTTTAACGATCATAAAAAATAAAACTATTCATAATATTGGACCATATATAAAATTCAAAATATATATGTTTTACCGGTTTAAAGTGTAAAATATTCAATGGCCAACATTACATTTTAGAAATTCAAGGGGTACTAAATAAGGTGCGTACCATACAACTCAAACAAAAGATACATTTTGTAGCTGGAACCTAATTTTATTCATATGTTGGCTTTTCAAATTTTCAAATATTTATATAATATATTATTTATAAATAACCAAAAAAATAAGCATAAATATTTACTTTGTATGAAGCTTGAAAAATTGCTTTAAATTGAGATGTCTTTCAAAGTTAAAATCTTAGATCCGTCACTATTGATAGTAAAACTTAGACCCAGTTTGGCCAAAATTTTAGAATTTTTAGCTGTTTTAATTTTTGAGTTTTTTCATCTTTAACAAATATTTTTTTAATCGTTTGATTAAAAATTTATAATTACCTAGTTCTATTTGACACGAGGAGACTGAAAATATAAAAATTCTCTTTTAATTTTGGAAAAAATTTACTAAAAATAAAAAATTATTTTTCCTCGATAAATTAACTAATTTTTTTGTCTAAAGGGGATTTTTTTTCAAATTTTACATTGTCAAATTTCACTTGTCAAACGGAATCGGATATATATTGATTAAACGATGTTTTTTTTTATTAAAAACAAAAGAAATTCAAAAACTAAAACAACTAAAAAATCTC
>BRYF01000003.1:17555000-17560000 GCA_030159135.1 Actinidia polygama | reverse complement strand
AAAGCGAGAAAGGCAACTGTGACTTCACATCAGTTGAGTTGCATTAAAATAAGATTGTGTCACTAGGAAGTATAAGAACTAGAAAGGTCTTTAGAGTGAGTTCACCAAAAGTATCTAACAATTGATCCATCCTTTAGAACATAATGTCTCAGATTAGTTGTTTAAACGGATATAAATAATAAATTTACCCCTCTGACAACTTAAGCTTTTAGATGAGTTGGTACTCAATAATTTAACATGGTATTTGTTGACAATGTAAGTGGCTATAAGGATCACATAAACTCACGATATGTGTACACAAGCACGCTGCCATGTGGCCAGAAAATATGCCACCTCGTGTTCACTGTCTAGTGCTTCTGTACACTTCAAAGGCTAGATTTATTCTTGCAACACGTCATGTCTTGGTGGCAACACACTTGTCATTCAAAGGATTTCACTTTTGGGAAGGAATTATCCTCTTGGAAGTATGGTAGCACCTTAAATTTCAGCCAATTATGAAACACTTTAGCTAGTCACAACTCTATAGCAAGCACTCAATTGCAGTAAGTTGTAGTGCCTCACTATTGCAACTCTTTGTAGTATGCTCTCTATAGTAGCAATTGTACAAGGCGTTTTAAAGTTGTGCGGACCAAACCCATAGCAGACAATATTGTACAAGTGTGGAGTCTAGTCGTGTGAATAGCTTCCACCGCGCGCAATATAGATAGCAGATAAGCCATGATCTGTTAGCTATATGCAGGCGACATATCTTTGTTTAGAACTTTTTGATGTATCACTAGGACGAAAGAAATAAAAACAGCAATCAGAATGCAGAGAATTTATCATAAATGCAAATTAGTTCACGAAACAAGAAGCAATATCAAAGATGAAGCCTTAAGCAATTGTTTCTCCTCTTAGAAATCTCCGCAAACAACTCTTCAAAAACTGAACTAAACCACAACTTTTAACCCTTATACATTCGTTTCCATGTTCAAATCATGACTAAACTTCCTAAAAATACCCCTATTACCAAATATAATTAGAACAGTTTCCCACAGTAAAACATTATAAAACAGCTTGTTAATTATAAAATCAACTTCCAATACTACTAGAAACAAAAAGTAAGGTAAATAAGTACTCCCTTTGTCCTACAATGTTGGTCTCCTTAGAGAGTTCCAACTTTTTAATGGACGTACAATTACTGCATTCAAATTCAAAGCACTATTCTCAACAATACCCTTTTTCCTCACTTTTGGACATCTACATAACTATTTATGAGGGTTAACTTGGAAAATTAGAAGGCTTTATGCTTTGACTATGCAAATAGACCACTTATTTTGAGACATCCAAAGCCAGAAAGGACAAATACCTAGGGACGGAAGGATTAATTGGTGGCTTTGTTTGATCCAAAATTCTTTTTGCATTGTTTCTGGGCTGCATTGCCTATTTGTTGGCCTACTGCCTGCATCACTTTTTCTGGATGACATCACTTTTGTGAGATGTAGCTTAGGGTTGTTTTTTGGTAGTATTGTGAGCTGTGGATTTTCTCAGTGAGTTGTGGGCGTGGGTGATTGGATGTAAAATATTTTGTGTGGATCATTTGCCAAGTGGAGGTATAGAGTAGCGGGGGCATCATGGTAGATTGTGGTGAGGGTGGTTGGGGGCTTATCTTGTTGTCTATAAGAAGATAAGTGGTGCTGTTTTCCTATTCCCTTCTGTCAGTTGCTCTGTTGGTGAGTTTGTGCATGTTTGCGGAGCTCATCAGCTGCAACTTTTGCTTTTTTTGTCTTGAAAGTTGTGCCAGAGTGTTTGGCGCAACTTTTGTTCTGCTGCTGCTTATGAGCCAAAAACAACTTATAAAAGTAGAAAATGAGCTGATTGTTAGAAGCTCCATTTTGAATCCTTTCAACTTTTGCTTTTAAATAAACAATTCTAACATAAATTCAGCTATACCAAACACCCTTTTTGAGTGTTTGGAGGTAAAATATTATGTGAGGATCCTTTGTTGAGTGGAGGTAAAAGAATGGGCCATTATGTAAGGGTAAGGTGAGGGGTGTGTGGCTGTTTTGTGTTTATGGTAAGTTTGATTGGTTCCTTTGGAGGGATTTGAGAGATTTTTGAGGCGGAGTTTAACAATTGAGTGGGGGCATCATGTGAGGTGCAGGTGAGGGTGCTTGGAGTGTGGTAAAATCGATGAGTTTATTTCTTTCCATCCTTATTTTTTTATTCTATTTTTTCCTTTTTTATATGTGTATGTGTTTTAATGGCTCGTTAGGATAGGCATTGGTTCCCATTTGTAGTGATTTGATGGCCACTAATTAACTGTTACATGGACTCTTCTAAATTTGTAAAGTACCCGTGTCGGACCCTCAACCCTCGGACATGAGTATGGGATCCGTGTCCAACATATTTAGAAGGACATGCACCTAGAAAAATATTTTGAATATCAAATTAACCATAAACTACGCATAGAACTCTTATATTATGCATGAAATACTTTAATGCACCTAGTAAACATCTTTAATCCAAGAAAATAGAAGAAATATACTTAGGAATATGAATATATTGGCGTGTCCCCGTGTCCTTGAAAAGAAAATTAGATGAATTGGACACTTAGATATGTACCCGCACCCAACACCCGTATCCGAGTCCATGTAACATAGCTAATTAATGGCTGTTCGGAATCTGCTCAAATGACTTGCTGCTTGTTGTAGTTATATTTGTTTTCCTACCCATTGTGGGATATCCATGGGTCATTTTCTTAGCCTCCATGGTAGACAGTGACTTTCCATTAGCTAGTGGTTTGATGACCCTTATTATGCTCTTTAAGGCTGTTCACTCGCTTTCTGGCTTGGTTTGGCTAAACTTACCAGTGGTTATGTCCCATTTGTTTGTTGGTGTTGTTGCTCAAGGGCAAGTTACTCAATGCTGCTCTGTTATTGGGGGACATTGGGGGCTGCCCGCTTTAGGCTCATCTAAACCCTATTTTGTCTGCCGTTTAGTCTTCTAGTTATTAGGTTTTTTTTTTTTTTAGTTTTCTCTCTCTTTCCTTGTAGGTTGTTCTAGGAGTGTTTGCTTTCCTTGTCCTTGCGGGGTATACAATGTTTAGATTTTGTACAATAGGTTTTCTTTTGATTTGGCTGCAGCTGTGTTCTATAGTGCATAGGGTATGCCCATTGGAATCGTGTAACTGCTTTCGTAGATTTTCTTTTTATCTTATACGTTAACTTACCCCCACCCCCAAACACACACACACACAAAAAAAAAAGAAGCAAAACAAACTAAAAAACTGAAGTTTCTTTTCAGTCCTTTTGCACAAATAGTGTACCATACATAACTTCTAAACAGAAAATGATTTTATGTGCCCCCTTGGGACGTCCTCTAATACAATTTCTTCTTTATTCCCAATCAAAGAGAGAGAGTATGTAACCAAAATTAGCACGTGGTTTATGTATCAGAATCGCCAAATGAAACTTAATCACATTTCAATATATGATTAAACTGAAGTTATGGTATTTTTCTATTTACTTGGACTTTTCTATTTCCCTCAAAAACTGGTGTCCGTCAGATATTAGATGAGTATAGGTGTGGAATATGTATCTGACAAGTGTACGGTTTTTAACTCCTTAAATAAGCTAAAAAAGTATAGAAAAGGAATCTATGGGAGAAGCTCCGTGTATTAGGGAAGATAAACAAGCTGAACAGTAGATTGTTTAAGCTTAGTTTGAAAACTTAACGAGTTTTAAAAATTTGTTTGAGCTTGATGTTTACCAAGCAGACTAATCTCAAACGAGTTTTAATTAAGCTGATCACGAGCTGAGCTCAAGTGGCTTGGATTTTTTTAAATTTATAAGCTTATGGAGCGATGTAGTAGATTGTTCAAATATTACATGAAAATTTGATAAGTTTTAAAAATATGTCCCCGCTTGGCTTGTTTATCAAGCAAATCGATCCAATGAGTTTTTAACGAGCTGAACACCACTCGAGCTCAAGTAATTGGGTTTGTTTATCACTCTTACCACATATATTGGTGATCTCGGGAACAAACATATTAAAAGTAGTTAGAATTGTTGGAAATTGCCTATATAAGAGCTTTTATCTCCATTTTTTTTAATTTTTAGATAACTTTTATCTCATTTTGTCATTTAAACCCTATTCTTAAGATAATTTTCAATAACGTTCTCAATACACCCACTATAAAATCTCATTAAACTCACTTCTTCTTCTTCCTTTTCCTTCCACAAGCCCTAGCCACAATCACAATCACAATCACACCTTCGCCACCACCTTTGACCACCGTCACCTCACCCTCTTATGTCGCTTCTTCCTCCATCTCTCTTCCTTCCTCCAACGTCGTTGCTATCATCGCTTTACACTACACCCATGGTCATTTATTTTCATCATCCACGTGGACAATGGGCAAGGCCAGCCATGAGATTTGGGGGGCCCAAAGCGAAGCCTCATGATGGGCCCTATATACATTTTCACAAAAGTAGAATTTAGATATAGTCGAAAGTATTTTATAAGCAATCCAGGCATTTGGAAAACTACCATCCATTACTTTCAAATAATTCAGCACTTCATTTAGCTTCTTTGATTCTTTTGGTAAAACCTCGTTCAAGACTTTCAATTATGAAAGTAAATCTCTCCCATCAATATGAGAAATATCATACTTCAAAAAACCTTCAAAGCTGGCACAAATATTCACAAAATTTTTTTTTGTAGAATTCAACAAGAATCAACAATTTTTTAAAATCAAATCAAACAAAGAATAACTTTAATCAGACGAGCTTTAATTAAGCCGATGCAAGGCGAGTTCGAATAGCTTGAATTTTTTAAAGTTTATAAGCTTATGGAGCGAAGTAGTAGATTGCTCAAATATTATATGAAAATTTAATGAATTTTAAAAATATGTTCGAGCTTGGTTTGTTTATCAAGTAAATCAATCTCAAACAAACTTTTAACGAGCCAATCCAGCTTTTAACGAGCTTTTCAAAATATGCTTGAGTAACTTGAATTTT
>BRYF01000003.1:17532500-17537500 GCA_030159135.1 Actinidia polygama | reverse complement strand
AAACCATGACTAAACTTGCTAAAAATACCCCTATTACCAAATATCATTAGAGCAGTTTCCCACAGTAAAACATTATAAAACAGCTTGTTAATAATACAAAAAATAAGGAAAAGAGGTACTCCCTTTGTCCTACAATATTAGTCTCCTTAGGGAGTTCCAACTTTGTAACGGACATAAATTTACTGCACTCAAATTCAAAGCATTGACTCCCAACAATACCCTTTTTCCTCACTAATGACTATTTATGAAGGTTGTTAGATAGAGTGTGTGGGTGTACTTAGTAGTGAGTAGTGAATGTTGTATAGTATTAGTGGTGAGTAGTCGTGAGTGTGTGCTTAGATATTTTTTCATCATATATATAATTATGTGTATTAGGGTAATATGAAACCTTAATCACACTTTTCCATTCTTCATGGTATCAGAGTTAGGTCTTGGGTGGCTCTCACGTGAGTCAAGTTTCCGCCTGAGTCGTTTTCGTTGTTGTCACCTCCACGTTCATCCGGGCGGCACGGGCGGGGGAGTGTTAAAAGTGTTAGTCTCACGTTGCTTTCTTAATCCACCCAAGCTTACCATATATATAATCTAGAGGCTACTTGTACTTTCCATCCAATTGCTCAGTTTGTCCCTTGTGATCACTTATGTCCTTCCTTACGTGCATTTACCATGCTGTTACTAATGTCTGTGTCCCTATTTAAGCCACCCAAACTTAGCATATATAATCTAAAGGCTACTTGTACTTCCCGTCCGATTGCTTAGTTTGTCTCTTGTGATCCCTTATTTCCTTCCTTACGTGTGTTTACCATGTTTGTTACTACTGTCCATGTTCCTAAGTCAATGTCAGAAACCTTGTTTGTTCCTTGTTGGAAGCAAGTTATGGTAGACGAGATGATAGTCTTGCATGACAATGGTACTTGGGAGATGATTCTCCTTCCGTCGAAGTCTGTTGTTTGTTGCCAGTGGGTGTTTACAGTGAAGTACTTTCCGGATGAGACTGTTGACCGCTATAAGGCGCGCTGGGTTGCCAACGGCTACAATTAGACTTATATTGACTATGCTGAGACCTTTTCTTATGTGGCTATGATTGGGTATGTTCGTCTTTTTCTCTCTCGACGCTAATATTGGGTGGCCTTGCACCAGTTGGATATAAAAAATGCATTTCTTTACGGTGATCTTCAGGAGGAGGTGTATATGGAGCAACATCTGGGTTTTGTTGCTCAGGGGGATAGTGGTTTGGTATGTCGTCTTCGCAAGGTACTATATGGTCTTAAGCAGTCCCTGCAAGCTTGGATTGAAAAGCTTAGTGATGCAATTCAGCAGTTTGGCAATCTGACCATTCAGTGTTCTTTAGTATGACCGAGAGATGTATGATTCTCTTGATTGTGTATGTTGATGATGTCATTATCACCAGCGATGACACTCAGGTATTGAGGAGTTAATGATTTTCCATCAAAGATAGTTTCATACCAAAAACGCAAGTTACGGTATTTTTTGGGATTGAGATTGCCCGTTCTAAGGAGTGAATCAGTTTGTCCCAAAGGAAGTATGCTCTGGACATTTTAGAGGAAACCTGCTTGATGAGAACCAAGCCTCCCATCAAGCCTGTAGAGACACATATGGATCCGAGTGTGAAGTTGTGTGTGGATCAAGATGAGTTGTTGTCTAATTCAGACAGTTATCAGAGATTGGTAAGGAAGTTGAATTACCTCACCATTACACGTCCAGATATTTTCTTTGCAGTCAGTGTGATCATTAAGTTTATGTATGCTCCTCACTCAACTCACATGGAGGTAGCTTAAGGATTGTGAGGTATCTCAAGGCACATCCTAGCCATGGTTTGTTCTATGGAGTGAATGGTCATTTACGTATTGAGGCATTCACCAATTTTGACTGGGTTGGGTCTCCTTCACATAGGTCTACTACAGGATACCTGAATTTTCTTGGGTGGCAACCTTGTCACTTGGAAGAGTAAGAAGAAGACAGTGGTTGTACTGTCAGTCGGCATCGGGCTATGAGCAACCAATGTCTAGTGCGGAGGCCGAGTATCGGGCTATGATGGTTCATACCTCGTGTGAGCTTATGTTGGTCAAGCAGTTCTTATAGGAGTTGAAGTTCGAGGTAAAATTGCCAATGAATATGTATTGTGACAATCAAGTCGTTCGTATTGCCTTTAATCCTGTGTTTCACGAGAGGACTAAGCATATTGAAGTTGATTGTCATCTTGTTTGTGAGAGGGTCAAGATGGGAATTATTGCTACTCTGTTTGTGTCCACTGGAGCACAACTTGTTGATATGTTTACCAAACCGTTGTGCAAACCGCGGTTAGAACTGTTGTGTAACAAGTTGGGCCTGTCTGATATTTACTCTCCAGCTTGAGGGAGAGTGTTAGATAGAGTGTGTGTACTAAGTAATGAGTAGTGTGTGTGTAGTATTAGTCGTGTGCATAGTGTGAGTATGTACTTGGACATTCTTTCATTATATATATAATTATATGTGTATTAGGGTAATCTGAACTAATCACACTTTCCCATTCTTCAAGGGTTAACTTGGAAAATTATAAGACTTTATGATTTGACTATTCAAATAGAACTTCAAATTTGAGACATCCGAAGCTAGAAAGGACTAACACTTGGGGACGGAGGGAGTAATTGGTGGCTTTGTTTGCTCCAAAATTCTTTTTCTAACTCAGCTTGAATTAACTCCTAAAGGACATTGTTTCTGGGCTGCATCGTCTTTTTGTTGGCCTACGGGCGGCATCACTTTTTCTAGGTGGCAGAACACTAAAGTTTCTTTTCAGTCCTTTTGCACAAATAGTTTGCCATACACAATAACATCTAAACAGAAAATGAATGTAGGTGCCCCCTCGGGACGTCCTCTAATACAATTTCTTCTTTATTACCAATCAGAGAGAGAGACTGTAACCAAAAACTTAGCATGTGGTGTATGTATTAGGACAGCCAAATGAAATTTAATAACATTTTAATATGTGACTAAATTGAAGTTATGGTATTTTCCCACGTTATATGGACTCTTCTATGTTCCCAAAATACCCGTGTCCGTCAGACATGACATGGGTATGGGTGTGAAATATGTATCTGGTGGCACTTGTACCCAATATAGACACTTGGATCCTCTAAATTTTATGTCATTTGATGAGAAAGAAGTTCACATTGGCTAAAAAAATAATATTTCCAACCTTTTTACATGGACAGGAGATAGAAAATTCATATTTTTACTAACTCCCATTTGATTTCAAGTACATTTCTAAATAATTTATTATATATTATCTGAAAATATTATGCTAGCTCTACACATGGCACATGACACATGAAGAGGTAGTTCAGGTGAGACCACCACCTATTTTTTACCTTGGAGGAATTAAAATCCAACAGCTAGAAACAGTAGTCTAAGGACAATTCACTAGAAATAATACTCAATTTGCTTCATTATATTGGCTCGCAAAGCTAATGTCTATCATAAAGCTAATGTCTCTCTGGTAACATACAAAACGCTTGCAGGTAACATACGAAATGCTCGCTGATTATGCCATAAAGAATTAAAATAGGCACGGGTTCTTGCACATTAGGTCTTCTATTAGATTATTTGGCAACATATGCATTTGGATAGCCTAGAGGTAGAGGTTGGGCCCTAGAGCCTTCTATGTGGATCTATATTATTAGTAGGTGCTATGAAAGATTGCATGCGAACCATAGCACCAGAATTCGCAAGTCAGGTTCACTACTTGGGAAGGGTGTAGGGCATGTCTGATGAGCATTCCATGAAAAACAAGAGGCATCGGTTATTGATATGGTAAGGCTATAGGAAAAGGAGGCCCACCATTATGTTTCGTACACTCTAGTTGCAGCATATCTTATTATTTTACAATGTGATGATTTGTTTTACAAAATATATACCAGGACAACATCATATCAATAAAAAAATGTCTAAAGAGTTCCCTTCAAAGGACCCCCACACAAAACCCTATACTTGGGTAACCTGATTCATTTATCACAAAAAGAATAAATGTCAAAACCTATCTTTTAATTCCATATCACATAACCTATGAGAAGGCATGTAAGATGCTCATAAAACATGCTCAGTCCTCAACTTTCCTACCATATATTATGTGTGTTAATGCAAGATAAATTATTAGCAAAGATAAATTATTAGCAGCACATTCAGCAGCATATTCAATTTATTCTTTAGCAATATTATCCAAGATGAGAAAACTGCATGCCTTTCTTTCTCATCTTTCAACTTAGATAAGTGTTGAAAACAGCATAGAGCGGCACGATTGTTAAAATGTATTTACCAAATATAAACTATTAAAGACAACTACTACTTCAAGAAATTACAGGTAAATTAATTTAAATAAGCTCTAATTTCATAAGATGAGATATGTATATCTACCAAAGATAATTAATGTGTTGCAAGAAACATCAGCAATGCAAAAGGATATCTAGAGTGTTACAGTTCAAGGTCCACAAAATAGTCAATTTTGCAAAAAGTTCTCCTTCGCATTACAGAATGGTTACATGTTCATAAAATTCACCACCCCTTCAAACCAACCAGTCTGCCCAAAAATACCATACACGGTCGGTTTCTCCCATTACCCTAGTTGGTAGTGGGTCTGGATAATTCAATAAAACCAAGTTTTGGTCAGATTACGGGTTTGATGAAAATCAAAAAAAATTAACTTGTTTTGAAAACCTCTTTACTTCATCTCATTGACATCAATACGCTAGGACCAGTCCAACATCACGGTTATTGAGGCACCTGGCTTAGGCCTCAACGTTTTTTAAGGGCTCACAATTTTTTGTATGTCTAGACCTCCACAGTTAAGGTGTTAAAGAATATGACCATGAAAAAAAGTGATAAAGAAATATGCTATATTGTTTTTATACAAAAGACCACTTATTGTTTCTGTACTGAAGACCGTTGCACATACTTTCTTTTTGGTTGGAAATAATCTTTGTCGTACCGTGTAGCTTTATAGGCTTTTT
>BRYF01000003.1:17517500-17520000 GCA_030159135.1 Actinidia polygama | reverse complement strand
GCGCGAGATCTGCCTTAGTAATGGTGATGCTTCCTGGCTCAAATGAGTCATGTCCTAGCTTCTTGACCGATGGCTGGACCGAGATGACCTCATTCATCCATTTGACAATGCAGATCTTCCACTAGATCATATTCTCAAACTCGTGGTCATGTGGACCCCCGATCATGTGAATAGCCCCGATGGGAAAGTCTTCCTCCAAGGGATTGTCACCATCTTTCCTATCTTAATCAAACATTGGATTAAGTCTGGCCTCAATTTTCTTTGCCTTTGTTTTTTCTTGATCAACGAAGTTATGCATGAATTAGTTGATTCAAGAAAGACTTCGAGGTTTTACAATTTTCTACCATGTGACCCTCTCTTCGTGGTAGACACATTTTCACCGTATGTTTCATTTCTTTGAATCCCTTCCCATTGGGAGAGACTTCTTGTAGTATGACTTGTCTCGAATCTTGGCAAGGAGCTTATGGATCAGTTCCTTGAAGATCACCATGGACTCCTTGCCTTACCATCCTCCGCGCTCTCCTTGCACTGTTTGAATGAGCCATCTCCCTGGGAGGACGTCCCTGTCGCTCATTCGGCTTGCTTAACATCGTCACCTAACTGAGCCTACATTTTCACCTAAGATCTCGAAGGTTGGTTTTGGGGTTAGGTGTTAAGTCGTCCCAAAATGTCTTGCTTGGAGTCAGCCCTAGCTTGTAGCTGACCACCATGAACTCCTCTGAACACCATTCAATCTCATTGTACAACTCCCAATACATTTTGTTGTAATTGTGTAGCATCTCGTTCTTTCCCTTTCGAATTGTCAAGAGGGAACTCACGCCCTTTGGTGCTTTGGTGTTGATGACAAACCAAGCCATTAATGACTCAGACAATGGAAAAAAACTCTTTATTGACTGTCGGATGGAGTTTCTCGAACCACTTCAACCCGAGGTCACCTAAGCTCGAGAGTAGTTCCAAAGCGCATCACCTATCAAAAATAGTTGATGTGTGACCTCGGATCTGATTTACTATCATACATCGTGAATTTTAGGGGGTTGACCTTCTCCGGAGGTTCCATTCCCTCAATCTCGGACGTGAATGGGTTTTGGTACCTCGACAGAAGTTTTTCCATTTGTGCGGACCTTGGGGTCCTAGCTTCCGACCTCGCTGGGAGGATTGATCTCGTAGCAGCCTCTGCTTTCGCAACCAGTTTTGCTCGCAGGTCACCTTCTCTCCGATTTCGCTTAGCATTCAAAGCATGGTGAGGATCCACGCTGGAATTAGCTCGGTTAGCTGGAACACTATGCCTGCCTAAAGCCACGTTTTGCTGTCACCCTCACTTTTCGCTTCATCATAACATGATAGAGTTTATTTGCCTATCGAGCCACCACGAGGTAAAGCCTCTCACCTGACTGCTCTCACATCGATGACACTTTACCGTCCCTATGGGTAAACATTTTTAGGTTATTGGCCATCAAAATATGCCCCATTTCTTCTATTTCGGGATGCATGCGCATTATGGTCACATGGGAGAGACTAACTTGGACTTTGCCCAGAGGGGCCCACAGCTTCCCTCTGAGCATCGCCCAATAGTTTTGTTCCCCTCCCGCTAGGTGTTCTCGGCACGAGAGGGTACTCCCCTTGGGATTATTGGCTACTTCTGCCGTTGTTATTACTCCTAGACGCCATTTGAATCAACTTTGTTGTGTCTAGAGTTGATTTTTCACATATGGCGCCAATTGTGGGGTTGTGGATATGAGAGAAAATCAATTGTAAACTAAGATGGTGGATGAAAAATGATTCCCAATGGTCTGACATTGTTCGGCTGATCCTACAAGACAACAACAGTGAGAAATACCATTTGTAGCTATTCCGGGTACGACTCTCTGACGGTCAAGTTAGTGACCGAAAAAGAAGAAAGAGAAGAGAGAGCAAGAGACGAGGTCTTGGGTCTTGTCTTAGAGAGAAAAATCTGGGGAGAGAGAAAGAGTTAGTATTGCTTACTTGTAAGAGATTGTCTATCCCCTTTTATAGTGCAGCTCAATACGTGTGAGAACGCATTGACTGCCATGTTCGCAAGAAGGCGACTGACTCAATCGTCCATCTAGGGTATGGTTGGTAACTAGCTCATCGCATCATCAGTATTTGAGTCCAAGTGTGCGGGTGGTAGAGAAAACTTATCGTATACGTTACCCTTTGACTTTGAAGTCTGGCTTTGAAAAACTCCTTCAGGATGAGCTCACCGATCGAGCCATCACGTGAAGATGCAGACCAAACTTGATATAAAGCGACAATCTAAAGGCGGCGCTTGTCCAAATTCGACCGAAAGTAAAACAAGATATTTTATCAACTCACAAGTGCTATGTATAGTATTACATTAGATCTTATCAAAATATGATGTACAAATGTACTCATAGTCCCATTACCCTTTAGAAAATCATTGCAATGCCATAGCACTGGCATAAAAATTTATTCAATGGTCTTGATTCACCTTTTCTACTTCGTTCCTGATATTTACGAT
>BRYF01000003.1:17492500-17495000 GCA_030159135.1 Actinidia polygama | reverse complement strand
TATGTTCCGGTCAGGCTTAACAAGTGGGCCGTTCCGGTCTATGTTTCAAGCATTATTGGGCCGAGTTGGATGCTGCACAGGAGCTGCTCAACCCGTGAACGTCTCAAACTGGGTATGGTCCGAGCACAAGCCCAAATGATCTAGACTAGTTCAGACCACTATAGTAACATGCTGACTCACTGAATCCAACCCAATTTGCACCTCTAAAAAAAGAAATTAAAATATTATACAAGAAAGAAATCCTAATTCTTGAAGATCAAAAATTGAACTTAAAAGGAAAATAAAATCAAACCTAATCAAGAAAACTAAATATTTTAAGATACTCTTACTAAAAATTGCAAGATTTATATTAATTTTAAAACAATTAAAATCTTAAAAGTTTGTCTGCATATTCTTCCCAACTTGAGACAACTCATCCATTAAGTTTTCTTTAGGAGTGCACAAAAGACCCGATAGACTTGAGACCCGAATCAACTTAACTTTATTAAGTCGGGGGTGGTTCGGTGTACACAAAAGACCCGAGAGACTCGAGACCCGAACCAACTCGACTTCATTGGGTCGGAGTGGTTCGGTTATACTATGTTTATGATTCGATTCTGAGTCTGAAAATTATAAATCCATATACTTCGGTTTGATTTTCGGGTCTATATTATTTTTGGACCAAGACCCAACTCGACCCAACCCGAGAATCGAAGTATAGACTCGATCATATAATTATACAGTGTACTCGTTGGAGACTTTTGTGTGTTGGATGCTGATTTATATTATTTTAAACAATGTATTATTGTGTAGGGGTTATATTTATTTTTTAGTATGATCTTTTTTTTTCCAACGCTTTAAATAAACGACATACCCAACCCGATAGATATAGATCTGAGAATCAAACCGAACCGATCTCATTTGAGTTAGTTCATTTAGATGATCGGGTCGATTCTGAATCAAAAAATATAGCATCAAGATCGGATTGATTTTGAATCTCTTACAGAATTTTCCATTACTTGAAGGCAATTGCAACGTTTGTCCTTGTCTACAGCCGTCTTACTGTTTACACACATTAATTTGGGGTTCGGATCCTCTCTGTACGTTCCCTCTGTCAATTTCTTGAGGAACTTTCATTACCAGAGCAACACGTGTCCAAAACCTTCTTCTATCCATACACATCAGAGTTTCACGGAACGGCAGCTTTACGCCAGCTGATGTTTCTGTTTCCTTTTTTATCAGAGTTTCCACAATCATTCATTCCCCTTACTCCTCTGTCCCATTTCAAGATCAAACCCTCTTTCATCAAACTCTTCCAATCGGTGTTCTACCCATACACATCTGACCAAGGCTCCAACACCATGACCCAACGCATGGGAGATGTGCGAACTACGAAATCTGCCCATGAATTTCAAGCTCCTTAAGCGTCCGAACCCAGAACATGTTGACGGAAATTTGTTTCCATCTCCAGCTTTGCAATTTCCATCCCCAACTTGGCAATTTCCATCAAACCATACATTTTCAAAGTAGGGAACGACACTTCAAGCTTATTAATAAATGCACACAATATTCCCCAAGTCTTCATCATGAACTTAGCTCGAGCTTTCAACGGGGAAAATACAAAAGAATGACATGATCAACAAAATTTGCAGATTGTGTGTCAAAATAGGAAGACCTTTATTTGGTTCTTTATCAAAAACAGGTGGTTATTCCAATCGACGATTGAATCCGGAATAATGTTTGATGTGAATAGCTCACTCAACCTCATCCTTTTCCTCCAAAGGCAAGGCTATGTGGGGGATTTAATGGTTTTTTTTTTGTTGTGTGTTTGGTTTTGGGTGAATGGGGCTTCCTAGGGAGGGATATTTTGGGAAATTCTGCACGACACTTCAATGCCGTTTTTGCCATTAACTGATCAAGGAAGGTTGTAAGTGTCAAATTATAATAATTTAGGGTGGTTTGTAAAGAGTTTTAATTTAAGGGTATAAACTAAAAAATATAGATACTATTAAGGGGGTCAACTGTAAGTAACCCTTATCCAAATACATCTCAGTAGAAAAATAAACAAAATAAAGGAGGAATTACATAAAAGACCTCTGTATTTGACATCAGTAACAAATTAACACAATGATTTCAATTGTTAAAAATTAAATCTTAGAGTTTTGATATAGTCACAATTAAAATACTTCGTCATTTTTTATTTCATTAAGGTTGATGGAATCAACTAATTCTTATCAAAAAAATTAGAGAAATGATGTCTTTTAGGAATTAGTTTCCAAATTCCAACTAATTCTTGCTAAAGTTTCAAATAGAATTCCTGAATTACGCCTTACATCAATTTTCAAGTGCCATAAGACATAAAAATTACGTGGATGAACAAATAAATAAGTTTTATGTATATGAAAATCACCTGTGTTTTTCGGATTCGTTCTAATTCGTCTCTCTTTTTTAGTTCGTCTGTGAAACGAAATCTCCTTTTTGGAATCCTCACTCGTCACTAACGCGCGTGACTGCCTCCATC
>BRYF01000003.1:17422500-17430000 GCA_030159135.1 Actinidia polygama | reverse complement strand
TCCTCCTTTTTAGATTCTTCTTCTAATTTTTCTCTAGGATTGTTTTCTTTGAGTAATTTTGCTAAAACATTTTGTCCTAGTTGAAGATCTGAAATTTTATTTTTATGTTCAGAAATAAAATGTTTTAAATCTTGAACTTCAGACTTTAAATTTTTTATTTCCTTTCGGAGATCATTTAAAGTGATTGGTTTTGAAGAAGGAGTATTAATCCTTTGAAAAACCTCATTAAAAGAGTAATTACTTCACAAAACAGGCTTTTCATTTTTAAAATCATTTGTTTTTCTGATGATGTTCCTTGGTCATTTTGTTCTAAATAACTTTGTAAAATTTTCGACCTTAGATCAGCATTAAGGACCTGACCAATAGAAGCAATCAAATCCTTTTGGTTTGTGGTTAAAATATTTAAACCATTTGATTCTACAATAGCTTTCCAATAATTTTGTTCTATAGAACAATTATCTTTGCAAGCTATGGGAGAATCTTGATCAGAGTCTGAAGAATAGCTGCTGGAGTAAAATTCCTCTTCAGCGAAAGTTTTGTTTGAAGAATCACTATTCTCTGGACTAGTGTTTAAAATCAATTTGCATAACTGTAATTTTAAACCTTCATCCATTTGAATTTCATTCAACTTCTTTTTTGTGTAACATTTATTGGCATAATGGCCAATCTTGCCGCACTTAAAACAAGTTACTGGATTTTTGTTTTCCCCTGAGGATTTGAAAAACTTTTTCTTTTTAGAAAAAATCTTTTTTATTTTTGGTTTAGAGTAGTATTCCTCAGAATACTTCTTTGGCTTGTATTTTCCTTTTCTCTTATACTTAGAAATATTAAATTTCTTTGATTTTTCTTTAGGATAAGAGGTAGGTAAATCATAGGCGAATTGTTTACAAAATTACCCTATCTCTTTTTTTCCTGTCAAATTTTGTTTCTTTAGCTGATGCTGCAACTTCATGTCATTGCAGATGTTTAACCTTACTTGAGTGCAGGCTCTTGTGATCTGTCCATAAGTGAGAAAATCATAAGGAATATCAAACCCGTAATTTTGATTTCTAAGATGTTGTCTAACCTTTTCGGAGAAAATAGGTGGAAGGCCATCTATAAATTTTGCTTTCCAGTAGGACGAATTTACATCATCCCTAAGCATAACTTTTTATAAGAACACATCCTTGTACCATCTAAAATGGGTGAGGGATGGACATTTTAGGTTTTGAGGAAGCTCTCTGCCTCTTTCTTCTCTTTGAGGCATGTTTTCTAAAAAGTGAGTGACAACTGTGGCCACTAACGTATAGGTAGCATCTTCATGTGAGCTGCTTTAGCTTCCTTCTATTTCAATTCTGGTGGTATTCAGAATTTCTTCCTTCTGAACTGGACTTAGATTGTTGTGCCACCATCCATATAAAATTTCAGTAAATCCATTGATAATAAATTTAGCAATATTACTATCATTATTACCATTGGCTTTACAGACAGGTGTATACATGAACATCCTGTGGAGTTGTTCCATTATTTAATAATCTGTCATGCCATCAATATTCCATTCGTAAATGAAAGTGGACGTTTGTTGCTTTTTGGTAAAGAACTCTTTCTCATAAAGAATATCTCCAGGAATTGGTCTTTTGTAAAACGTTGGTCGTGATTTTTCTAGAAACTCAACTTTATTTATTGAAAAGGATTCATCTTTAAAAACATTTTCTAAAGATTGAATGTTTTCATCAGAACTATCTTCTGAGTTTTCAATAAACTTGTTTTTCTCAGAAGGCTTTTTCTTTAAAACATTTATCTTTAAATCCTTAACTTCTTTTAATTTTTCCATGAGATTTTTTAAGAAATCAGCATTATTTTTTGATAGTTTAAAATTTGGTATCGGAATATGTGGTTTTAAATCAATTTTTGAATCTCTTTTTTCTCTTCCCTTTCAGTTTTAAAAAAACACTTAAAGTGAAAGGGTTGGACGAAGAAGAAGGTTTATCTTTGATAATTATCTTATCAGATTCAACCATTCTTTCTTCAATTCTATTTAGTTGATTAGCAATTGTTTGTAAAATCACATTAGTAAAGTTTTGTTGTCTAGTTGACGGAGAAACCAAGGTTTCATCTTTTGAAGAAATGAAAGGAGTAGCTTCCATAAAAATCCCTGAATGTTTAGCATCTTTAATACGAATAGTTTTAGCCAGAGGATGAATAGAAGTGGATAAAGATCCATCAAGTTTCATCCATTGCTTTTTCTCTATTGTCGAGAGAACAACAATCCTTTGGCTACTATTCTATTTTGATGGATACCATTTTAGAAATCATTCTTTGAACCAAATCACTTCAGTTCTGGTTACCAAATCATTATAATAACAATTTTTGAAATTATTTAAATCTGATTTGGAAAAGGTATCAAAAAAACATTTAGAAAATCTTTTCTTGATTTTAAATTGATTATTAACAATGGTTCCTCCAATAGAACCTGGTTTTAAATCTAATTTCTTAAAATTCATAAGATTTTAGAAATTAAAACCTCCGTTGACTTCAGAGGCAACAAGAGAGATCTTCCTATGTTCTTTGTTTGGATCGGTATAGACTCCATGTGGAATCTGTTGGTCAGATATCTTGATTCCTTCAAGAATCTGTTCTGAGATGTTGACTTCTTCTTGTATCACAGAAGGAGTTGGATCTATCTCTTCAATCTTTCTTCTAGATTTTATTCTAGTATTCCAAGGACAATCCCTAGAAACTGAATTTCTGCTAGAGGAATGGATAGAGACATTACAAGGTAAGTGTTTTGATGGTTTCGAAACCCTACATGACATACTCCTAGGTAAGGTAATCATGTTAACATCGTCAGGAGCAAATGTTACAATAACATCTCCTTCAGGGGTTTGGATAATTTGATCAATTTCACTATTAACCCTTGCTTGGGCTGCTACTTCATTGGGTATTCTCCACTGAGTTGGAAAGTCAACTTCTTCCCATTTAATCAGTCTTGGAGTAGCTACTTTGGTTGTTAAACGATTGCTTTCTATGACAATTGTTTTTCCTGGATCACTACGGAGAATACAATTGGAATAAAAAGTATTCATAACCTTATAGTGAATCCTATAGATTACAGCTATTGTTTCAGATCCGGGCATGAAATCATAACCATGGGTTTGAAGCTGTAAAGTAACTGTTTCAAAAAGATTTTTATCTGTTAAAGATAAATTTAGATTGAAAAAATATTAAAATAGATTGGTCCATAACATAAACTAATCTTAATAATTCCCATTATAGAATTTTTAAAATCATTGCATCGAGCATCTCTAAGATGAGCTCTTAGACTTGCATTTGTTCCTATCAGAGTTAGGGGCTTAAATGCAATCTGGATACAACCGATGTGGATCCAAAGATATTTTATATGCACCTAAAATTTATGTTCTCTTTCTAATAAAAGTTTTCCCAACATCATGTTACATTCTGAGTGAATGTGTCTTATTTGCGTCTATTTGTCCTTCGAATGTCTTGCTATGATTTTATTTGCTCCTCTTATCTTGAATGAAGTGCAGACCATTTATTTCCTTTCTGGATTTCTCTCCAGTTTCTTTTTGTTTAATAATTTCCTCTAAATTTTGTTGTATTTATAACTATAAAAGTCTGGTAAGTTACCGTCGGCAAATGTTTCCTTCATCCATTCCTTGCCTCGTGCAACAAAATCAAAGCCCAATCCATCCATAAACCACAAATAAACAACAAAGAAAGAAAGATAAAAGAAAAATAGCAAACTAACAGAGCCAAATCAAGACGAAAATGGATCCTACGTTTAGCAGAAGAGGGAGGGAGAGAATGATAATGGAAACAAAGAGAGAGAAGTTAAAACCTTTAAACGGCAAAGACCCATCACACAAACTCGCCGCCATCTCGTAGCCAATATCGCGCAGGCACATCCCACCCCATTTTCGCCACCATCACACAGCCCACCTCCCCTTCGTCACCATCACTCATCCCTCTCCCCCGGCCACCATAACGATGGTATCATCGCGGTGGCGGAGGTTCTCTCTCTTTCTCGATTTTGTATAGGGCCCAAAAATGGTAGGATCTGCAGCTAAATTAGGGTAACATTATTTTAATTCTTTTATCTTATAGTCATTTCAAACGTTGACATTTCAAAAAAATATATATAAAATTTCTTATACTTGGCAGGAAAAAGTCAATATATAAAAAAAAATTGAAAAATCTAAAAATATCATTCATACTATATTTTGCATAAATAATTTTTTGAAAAAAAGAGAGTCAATTTTAATGTTATTAATTCAATATTTTAAAACCTCTTCAGGTATTGACGAAATCAAAAATGGATAATGGTTGGCCTCCTAATTGTTGTTAGTCAAAATATTTTTTATTTATTTAACAAAAAAGCTATGGATAGATAGATTTATAAAACTGAAACAAAAATATACATGACATGAATTTTTTATTTTTTTATTTATCTAAAATAAAAAGTTGTGGATATATAGATTTATAGAATTGAAAACAAAAATATACACATGAATCTTTTGTTTTTGAGATAAAAATTCTTATTTATCAAAAAATAATTCCTTGTTAAAAATCATAAATCTAGGAATAATTATATATTTATTCTGGTTTTTATTTTTTGTAATGGTTTAAGCTACTCAAAATGTTTTTTATTTAAAAACTAAAAAAATTAATTAAATTGTGCAATGACGTGGCTCTCAAAGAATAATCTTTAGTAAATATATATAGTATTAATCTGGCTTGGAGTTTTGGGCTAGCACTTAAGCTCCGTTTGGTAGTGCTTAAAAGCCAAGCTTTTTTTAACCTTGTTACTAAAAAGACCAATTTTTTTTATTTTTTTGCTTTTCTAGCTTTACTTTAGCTAAAACTAAGCAAATAAGCAAAATCAGAGAAGCAAAAAAGTCAATCAGCCAACTCTGATTGGCTTTTTTGCTTATTTTAAGCAAAAAAGAAAGCCGAAAAGCTAAAAAAAACTAGTGCCAAACGGAGCCTTAGTAGAGAAAATAGGATTTCTTATCATTTTTGAAAATCATATATTTTAAAATAATTGATTTTAATGAGATAGTTAATAGTAAATGTGCTTTCGTTTATGAAAACTATATATTTTAAAATAATTAATTTAATGAGATAGTTAATAGTATTTTTTGAAAACTTTTTCAAAACAATATATAAAAAACAACTATAGTTGATATATTGGGATACATTCTGTAATGACCCGGATCTAATTTTTACTATATTATCAAGCGTTTAAAAGTATTTGTGATGCCTGATGACGTGCTTATGTGAGTGATTGAACGAGTATGGTGAGACTCATGAATGATTGAGACCTTAAAGGAACTGTTAGAATTAAATTTAAGTTATTAAATATACTTTGGGGTTTAAAGTGCAAGATTTATAACTTTTGAGATAAAATTAAAAAAAATATTTAAGTTGAAGAAAGAGAGAAAATATAATTACTTAGAGGGACTAAAGTATAATTTTATAAATTAATTTGGCTGAGTTAGGGGACACACATAGCCCTTTTCTCTTTTGTTTATATATATACAAAGACGAGAGAGATGAGAAAATTGCTTATTTTTCAAGTGTGTATGTTTTCAAGCGTAGAAATATGTGATCAATGCAGCATAATACTCAGAAATATCGAGGTCAATTCTCCACATAGAACTAATGATAAGTCGAATTTTTTATAGTGAGTAAACGACTAATTAAATATTAAAATTATGAAAAATGTTTTGGTTTGAGAAATATTAGTTTCGTTTACACTAGGGTGATTTAACTATGAGATTAAAGGAGGCAAGTCCAAAAGCTTGATTTCTTTATAACCTTGGTAGGTGAGTTTCTTCTCTCATTTTAACTCAACCACATTTCATTTTTACTATGATATTGATCGAAAGATTTAGTTTTAAAATCATGTTTTTCATATAAAAGGAGTATTTGTGAATGATTAAGGATCTTGAGACAATTTATCAAACACTTTAAGGGAACTAAGGATCATATGTACCAAGTCAAGCTTGTTGACACATGATCAAAATATGTACAACCCTAGTTAAGACCGAAATATTTTGCCCATAAGTATTCATAAACAAGTATTAAACCATTTAAAAGAGAGCAAACCACTAGAATCTAATTCTTGGACCAAACTTACAAATTTAGCCCTCCATAGATGTAGAGGGTTTGATCTTTTATGCAAGCTAAACTAAAAAAGTAAAAAAACTTAGCATAACTTACCACCATAAAAATGAAGTAGCTTTATAAAATTTCAAGCTTGAAAACGAAATCTAAAAATCTATCCTTTCTTCCTCCAAAAATATAAACTAAAATTACTCCAAAAACTAAAGAAAAACAAAGTGAACAAGGTCTCCATTTTCTCTCTGCCTAAACTCCAGCAAAACAGCCCCTGGTTCCAGCCAAAACAGCCAAGAAGCCTATTTACAAGGCCAAGAAAAACTCTTCAAAACAGCCCAAAAAAACTCTCTTCTTCGCGTCTGAGAGCCTTGAAAAAGGCCAAGAACAGCCAAGAAAACTGCCCCATCCAGCTGCCCATGCTTTGCCGATGCGCCTGCCACATCCAGCTCAGCTGCCCCATGCCTTCTGCCAAGCAGCCATGCCTTCTGCCAAATCATGGCATTCCTGCCGGACATATATATATACACCCCATCCAGCTGCCCATGCGCCTGCCACATCCAGCTCAGCTGCCCCATGCCTTCTGTCAAACAGCCATGCCCTCTACCAATATAAATATATATATTGTAAGAGAGCTGCTACGCGCCCCCCTGACAAAAACCCCTCCTGGCCCTACACCCAAAAACACCATTATGCCTCCTTCCTTTTCTACCCCCTTCCCTGCCCTGCCCTGCCCTTCCCTGCCCTTTGTTTTTAAGTTTTTTTTTTTTAGTTTTGTTTCTTGTTTTCATTAGTTTTGTTTTTTTAATTACTTTTTTTTATAATTTAATTTTTTTTATTTTTTAGTTTTAAATTTTGGAAGTCATTATATATAAAAATTTTAAAAAGTATAAAGTTCTGACATGTGTCGAGGGTTGGGGGTAATTTAAAGAGATGGAGAGGTTCTGACATGTGTCAATGGTTGAGAGTAATTTAAAGGGGGAGGTTCTAACATGTGTCAAGGATTATGGGGTAATTTAAAAAGAGGTGGAGGTTCTGACATGTGTCAAAAATTAAACAAAAAAAATAAAAAAAAATAATAAACAAAACTGATTAAAAAATAAACAAAATTAATAAAATAAAAAAATAAAACTACATAAAAAATGGGGTTAACTGGAAAAAAACGTAGCTGAAAAAAAAGGGTTAAAAAAAACAAAAGAGCTGGAAAAAAAGGGGGTTAATTTGGTCGGGAGGAGAAGGGTGGAAAAGTATTTATGGGGAAGGGTATAAGGGTAACAGAATATTCATCAATAATGCTAAAATGCGAGAGAGTTTGATAAATAAATATCAATATTTTGAGTCAATCAAAAACCAAGAAAGAAAATGTTTGGAAAAGCTAAAAAT
>BRYF01000003.1:17387500-17390000 GCA_030159135.1 Actinidia polygama | reverse complement strand
GATGTGGTTATTATTAATGATTTATACATTATAATTTTAAACTAATGGAGTTATGAATGACATGATCTAAAGAAGGGAAAGAGCTTTCGGGGTAATCTAAAGAGTGATCTTATCGATGTGTGAGTGCGGTAATAGGTGGAAAATAAATGACAATCTTATTCATATTAAATTGCTTGTCTCTTATATGATTAGTGATTGTGATTATATCTATGAGGTGATTATATATAAGGTGACAATGGGGATTCTAAATGAGATGAGGTGGCATTGCATATCATTTATCTTGTATGCTTTGCATTGCAATGGAGAGAGTTAACCACGATGGGTTAATCGAGGATTAGTAACGGTGCACTAGCCTAAGGGTACCACGATGAGAATTCCTTGATGATGAGCCACCGCTAATTGGGCCAACGTTATCTAAATTTGCGCGCACATGTGGGTGATACATTATTGTATTGTTGATCTCTGTTTCTGGATATCTATGGTGGATGTTTATCTATATCATTCCTTATGAGTTTGATTATCTCTTGTGAGCATGTTGACATTTTGCTCACACCCACACAAATTATTTTGGAAGGTGAGGAGATAAGAATGGTTGTCCGGTTCACTATAGTTGTAGTCCTAGCTGTGGTGGATTTCCTTGGTTGTGTCTGGATGTCGTTGACAGAACTTAATTCTCATCCTTATGTTTCTAAACTTTCGTCGAGTTTAGTTTGAGGTGTTAGGGTTTGGTTGTATAAATGTATCATATTTGCTTTTAGCATGAGTTGACGGTAGAGGATTTTAAAGTGAGTTTGTTTATATTTCAGTTGGTGATGTAAATATATTTACTTTATGATTTAATCATTAGTGAATGTTTTATTATATAATCCTTATTTCTTGAGTATTATGATGTATGTTAGGAGTTGTTCGCATGCATGATGACCTATGTGATTATATCCCATCTAATATAGCATTAATGATGTCTAATTAGGTTTGGGGTGTGACAATAAATCTCAAAACTATTGACCACAATAGAAAATTTAAAAGATGCAAGGTCCAAAATTTTGTATAACTGTGTAAATATCGCTTTCAAAACAAAGAAATCATATGATACCTATTACTAATCATATAATTAACTCAAATACGTTTTTTGTCAAATTGATTTTTTAGACTTGAAATTTTAATTACTGATTTAATCTATATTTTTGTGCTCCATAGTGATACATCAGATTCTATCCAATCATCGGAAGAATCTTTAAAAGTTAATTATTTTTTATTTACTACTAATCAATCTACTTTTTTTACTTGAAAGTAAATTCAAATAATTGATAATATATAAGGATATTTTTGATTTCTATTGAATTTAGAAAAACTAAAAAGCATTAGATGATAATAGAAACTAAATTCAATTTCAAATGCATGCATTGCTTATAGAATCTCAGTGATAATACCAGTTGCTTCTCTAAAAAGAATTTCTTTTAAAATTAAAATTGATAAGAAACTACTTAAAATCTTCAATGTCACAAGAAATCTTGAATATCTTAGATGTACTATCAATTGATAATATCTTGTTAACTTAAATACAAAGACTTAATTAATAATTTTGTATCTAAAAAGGCTTTAAAAATTTATTGTAAATAAAATAGTATATAGACTTTATTTTAACTTACCGTTTTAGGTCTCATATATGTTTGAGCCGGCCCGGTGGAGAGTGTGGTGTTGTGAGAAATAAAAAATGATGTAGAAGGTACAAGATATTTTTATCTGTTGTGGCCAAAAAGGAATTTGGGCTTTATATTTCTGTGACATGAATTAAATTTGTTAAAAAATTAGTCTCCGACTTTGAGTGAAGTCTCCTATATTTTTATTTATGTTTAATCGTGTTTTGCTCGACGACTAGCAAAACGTAAGTTAGGAGGTGTGATACGTTGTGTAATATTTACATTTTAGCCATTTAAAATGCGCTTTTTAGGAGTTTTTTTTTTAATATTACATTTACCCAAATATTTTATAAAAATAGTATGTTTTAAAAAATTTTAAAAAAATGAGTTCATGTCACTTTTTTAATAAGTGATTTCGCCTTATCATAAACAATTTAAAAATCAAGTCTATTTCACATTATTATAAAATAACTACACGTAAGATCGCGACATTATCGAGCGGCGATCTCGAACAAAAGCTAGCAATATTCAAATACCAAGGTAATTATCTTCACCACTGTTTTGCGCCACTCTCCCCTCCCACAACAGTCATCTCTCTCTCTCTCTCTTTGCTTCTTTTTTTTTTTTTAAAAAAATCTCCCTAAATTTGTGAAGTTTTGTGACAAATACAACTATCATTTAAATTTTAGAAATAACAATGACATCTCGTACTTTTAAAATTAATATTAAGATTTTTCTGAAGATAATTTTTAAGCAAAAATAACAAAATTACCCTTTGATTTATAATTTTTAAAAATCTTTTCTTAATACACCAATTAAAATAAATATTCTCTCGTTTTTTTTTAAAAACCTCAAAGTTA
>BRYF01000003.1:17345000-17350000 GCA_030159135.1 Actinidia polygama | reverse complement strand
ATGGTTTGATTATCTGAACTAAGAAATTAAAGGAGGCAAAGTTCAAAAGCTCGATTCCTTCTTAACTTTGGTAGGTGAGTTTCTTCTCTCATTTAACTCAACTACATCTCGTTTTACTATGATATGGTCGGAAGATTTAGCTTTAAAATCATAATTTTTCATACAAAAGAGTGTTTGTGAATGATTAGGGGCTTTGAGATATTTTATCAAACACTTAGAATGTAAGGGAACTAAGCATCACATGTACCAAGTCAAACTTGTTGACACAT
Organism: Actinidia polygama; assembly: GCA_030159135.1. Lineage (NCBI taxonomy): Eukaryota > Viridiplantae > Streptophyta > Magnoliopsida > Ericales > Actinidiaceae > Actinidia > Actinidia polygama. Next base: position 17,349,731 of record BRYF01000003.1, on the reverse strand, counting down.
GATCAAAGATATGTACAACCCTAGTTAAGACCAAAAGATTTTGTCCCTAAGCATTTGCAAACAAGCATTTAAATCATTTGATAGAAATAAACCCACCAAACTTAGGTCAAAAGTAGAATCTAATTCTTGGACCAAGCCAAGTAGTTTAGCCAACCATTAATGGTGTAGAGTTCATCATTAATGGTGGATCCACTACAAACAAGATAAACTAAGAGTAAAAGATGAAAATACAAGAAAAATGGTGAGGGCAAGAAGCACACAAGTAGTTAAAGGTAGAAGAAATGGCTTCAAATTAACAACAAGAAGTATTTACAACCTTAAATAAACAAATGAGAGTGAAAGATTTGAAGATCAAACACATTAAATACATAAACCTACTTCTTCTTCTCTTTCTCTCTCTCTACAATAACTCTAGATCTAAAAATGGGGGCTAAACCTAAAACAAAAGCTCTTTTGAAATCTCAGAAAAGTTGTGCAGAAAAACTGAAAAAGTTCTATTTTTAGCTTTCACTACCGGTAGTGCTAAATCTACTACCGATAGTTCTTTTGTCTCTGGAGCTCATTGGATGCCCGATCTACCGGTAGTCCTGAAATCACTACCGGTAGTGCTTGAACTTGGAAAATTGGAATGGTCTCTGGAAATGTGTACTACCGGTAGTTCTCAAAGCCACTACCGGTAGTGAATTAGCTAATTTTGCCTTTAGAATGCCTTGTATACTAGTAGTGATGAATCCACTACCGGTAGTGAATTATAGACTTTTGCCTCTGGATTGCCCTGTATACCGGTAGTGATGAATCCACTACCGGCAGTAAATTATGGACTTTTGCCTCTGGACTGTGTACTATTGGTAGTGATGAATCCACTACCGGTAGTGAATTATGGACTTTTTTCTCTCCCTTCTTCTCTTCGCCTCTGAAGACAGATTTCCCTCATCTCTCAAGTTCCAATTCACCTCTATAGACAACCTCAGCCTCGCCGCAATCATCCCTATACGGTCCCGTGCATTGGTGCAAGTCATGTGTGCCCTAGGTGCAAGTCGAATATACTTGGGGTACTAGAACAAAAGTGTTCAATAGGTAGAACCTTGAAATTCTCAAACATATTCGTCTTGCACCCTAGGCATATCCAACTTGCACTCATGAGAAGTTACCATTGAATCGTGTTCAACCTTGGTTGTAAGTTGGTTATGCCTGTGGTGCAAGTCGTGTGTGCTCTGTGTGCAAGTCGAATATGCTTAAGAATTTCAAGGTTCTAACAATTTAATACTTTTGTTCTAGTAACCCAGGTATATTTGACTTGCACCCTAGGCATATTCAACTTGCACAGACAGTTGAACACAATTCAATGGTAACTTGTGCTCAACCGTGTGTGCAAGTTGGATATGCCTAGTATGCAAGTGTCACGCCCCAAAATATTACCAGATTTGGCCACGTAGACAATCACAATAATACAATAAACTAAACCAAAGTAATACGTCCCAATGATGTCATTACATCAGAGTGCAAAAATAATATTACAACATCTTGTCATAACATCAGACTACAACTAACCTATCACTCCTGTGTGATAATGCAATCCATGAGTTATTAAGTACAAAACTAAAATAATATCCCATGAACAATGCCCAGACCGGACTAAAAGAATATTATAATTATTCTAAAAATACATATTTATGCATCTCCCAAAATAAAACAAAACACGGCATCCACATGCCTCAAGTCTCAAGATAGAACTCGGTACCTGAAAGTCATTTTATAGTAAATGTGAGTTACCTTGAAAAGATTTAATCATGGACTTGATGTCTCACGTCAAAATCATGATACATAATCCTATAATGAAAACACAATACGATAAAATATGCTTTCATTCATATTAAAATATACTTTTGATTTTTAATCCGTGATTTCTCAAATCAACCATTTTCTCAAAATTCCGACTTTCTCAAAAAGCAATAATTCAATCATTTCCAAATCTCCCGGATTTCTCAAAAAGCAACAATCCAAAATCTCGAATGACACACCTAGGTTAATACATAACCAACCTCATTATGCACTTGGCATATGAGACAACATCCGTCAACTTTTCGGACTTTCACCGTAGGCTTTGACATTCCCTCCGTACCGTCAATTTTTTGGACTTTCGCTGTGGGCTATGACATTCCCTTCATATCGTTAACTTCCTGTACTTTCACCATGGGCTTATGACATTCCCTCCTTAAAGTACTACTGGTAGACAACCATCCAAAGATGAAATACAACATATTCACTATCGATAGAAAAAGTATTACCGGTAGACATCAATATCAGTAGTGAAAAAAGTACTACCAGTAAACAATTATCCAGTGGCGAAATACGAAAAATCACTACTGGTAGTGGAAAAAGTACTACCAGTAGGTCGGGTTCCCAAGCTAATCCCAGGAAACAAAAGGAAGTACCGGTAGGAAGAATATGACTAACGGTAGACATCGCAGAAAACAAAATGATTCCAGATCTCAAAACTCCGAACTTTTCATATAACTCAAATCTTTCATTAAGGGTTCAATACCCAAAATAATGCCTCAATAGGATTTATATGAGCCATTAACAACAATCCCAATATTAAACCTCAACAAGAAACCCTCTTTACCTCCAATTCAAGCAATGCAAGCTCCAAAAATAGTAAAGGAGATGAGATAAACCCTAGAAATCCAATTCTAAACTTTCTTGGCTCAAATCGACGCCCTCGTTGAGTAGATGATCTTCTCTCAATGAACCACCACTTAATCACACCTTAATCACTCGCAACCTTAGCTCAAGATACAAACCCTAGGGGGAGAGAGAGAAAATGTGAGAAAGAGAGAGAAAGGAAAAGCTGAGAATGAGGGAGAGAGAGAGAGAAAGGGTAAAATAAAATTAACCCTTGGCCCTTAGGCCTTGTTTGGCTACACGCCCCAAAATAAAATCCAACTTTGGATCCAAATTAAACCCAAACTACTCATGAGCCAAGTATTTGGCCCACTCTCTACCAACCCACTTCCAATCCTTTCAAGCCCAATTTAAATTTCACTCAAGCCCAAGATAAAATATACATAGGTTCAACTACTCCACACGTGGCCCAATTAAATTTAAATGGGTCCAATTTACACTAAAGTTCATAATGGTATATATACATATGTATATATGTATACATAGTATTATGACGTCATATATATATCCTAATTATCCATATTCATAAAAAACATCCTTCTTTGGTGTCTCCTTGCCTTCCTTCTTCCATCATTGTGTTTCAAATCTTCGAGAGCATCCTAGAGAGAGAAAGAGTTTCCATCTGTTCGTTGCAATCGTTCGATCATCCTTTCGACTACCGTTCTGGTTTTCGGCGACCGGTTTTTGACTTCTACGACGTCGATTTCTTTTTGAGCTTAACTTTAGTAAGCTTTTGATGTTTATTTCCTTTCTTCATTGTGGTCTGGATTTTGTATTTTTCTTGCACTTCTGCATTGGGAACTTGGATTTGCTTCGAGTTTTTGACTACCTGTTGTTTGTATTTGGTTTTCCAACTTTGGCTTGTCCAACATTATTGGAACTTTATATTGCTGTGGACTAGGTCTTCCTTAACCCATTTCTATTGATGAAGTGGGTTCAGGCTGCCCTGTAGAATTAATGGACCTAGGGTTTTGTCCCCCAAGTCCTTCTACTACTGAGATTGATTTGAGGTAGTGGGAGGGTCTGATAGCTGTCCCCTAGTGGTAAGTGACCTTGTTAGGGTAGAGTTCGGTGCTCTCGTCGAGCTCGTTTAGACTGGCTTCTAGAAGCCCATCAGAACGGTATGGCTGAGCTCATTCTAACTGACTTGCTTCCATTTCAGAAGATGGAGTTGAACCGAGCTCAACTATTGGTTCATGACGACGCGGCCATGAAAAGATTTAGGGCTCGACACGGCATCTCCGTGGATATCATAATAGAATGTCCCAGACCAAATGAAATTGCCTGTCTAGTGGAGGGTAATAAGAACCAAATCCCAGTTAGCATTTGGGTAATCTACCAAGCCAGGCTTTGATTCCAGATTAGTCCGCTGCTAAAGGAGGTGATGGCGTGCTGTTGCCTCACCTTTATGCAAGTGTCCGTTAACTTTGTTCGCACCGTGCTTGCGGTGGACACATTGATGCATCTAATGGACAAGCCTTTCAGTGGAGAGGATCTGCTGCATGGTTATACTGTAGTTCGGCCGAAGGCGGGGCCGGGCAATCCTTTTTACACAGGTAATCATTATCTGCACCTGAGGAATTCTAACTAGCCTCAAACGAGATTTGTTTCTTGACGAGTTTGTTTAGGTTTCAAGTGCTTGGAAGTTCCGAGATGGGGACGACGGTCTCTGGTCATTCTCGCGGTACAACGGATGTTTGCCTATTAGTAAGTATTTCTTTTGTTGAGTTTGTGTTCTTCATGCTTTGCGTATTTTTCTTATATCGATGCTGATATTTGCTTCTATTGCTTGTGCAAATTTCAACGATAGGGTCAAGCGCCATTCTGACTAGTGTAAGGAGGCCATCCAGGATACCGATACTTGATACTTGATGTTTTCAACGATAAGAAGGGTACCGATACTTGATGTTTTATGTATTTTTTCTTTGTAGAGACTCCAAAGAGCAATTGTCTTCTCGGACTGCATGAAGGAGAAGTTAGCTGAGTTTAAGAGGGCTAAGAAGAAGGTGGGAAACTTAGAGTCTTAGCTAAATAAGGCCAAGCTCG
>BRYF01000003.1:17302500-17305000 GCA_030159135.1 Actinidia polygama | reverse complement strand
TTGTCTTCTTACATTGTTTTATGTCTTCTTTCTCACGGGTATGACCCCTACCGAAAGAAAACCTCTTCACTGCTTCTGTTATTGGGGTGGCGAGCAGACTGTAACTCCAAATAATAGCTTTCAATATGTTGGAGGTGTTTCAGAGCCCATCGAAATGCATAAGGACATATCGGTTCAGGCGTTAGTTACCAGAATTGGCGCATGCTTTGACATTAGCATGGACAGGATTGTTATTTTCTACTATACGAAGCGGGACAAAACCAAGTATCTAGGACTAAAGAGTCAATACGGACTGAAGATGATCTTCCAGTTGAACGACGACGTTGATATATTTCTTGAAGATAATTGTCACGGGCTCAGATCTCGATCGCCTCGATCCGTGCGGCCTTAGACGACTTTCCCCACGAAAGACGCTAAGTAAGCTTAAAGAACACCGAAAGGAAAGCTAAGAGAGTAAACAAGCAACAAAAAGAATTCTAGAGAGAGAGAGAGCTTGGAGAATGCTATACTTGAATTCTCAATACTTGAATTCTATTCCCCAAACTTTGAATGATTTACAATGAGGGATTACATCTCTATTTATACAACTTTAAGGATCTAGAATGTTCCTACTATCTATAATATTATATACAAAAAGGAAGGCTCCTCCAAGGCTTCCTAGAATCTTCCATAACCTTCTAGAATGTTCTGCAACATTCTAGAACCTTCCCAATATTCTAGAAGTTTCCCCCACTTTCTAGAATATTCTAGAACATTCTAGAATATTCTAGAACAGCTTCCCCTACTTTCTAGAATATTCTAGACCTTTCTAAAATATTCTAGAACATTCTGGAAGCCTCCCCACTTTCTAGAATATTTTAGACCTTTCTAGAATATTCTAGAACATTCTGGAAGCCTCCCCACTTTCTAGAATATTCTAGAACAGCCTAGAAGCCTCTAAAACCTTATAGAATCTTTTTTCGTTTGGTGGGCCATGACATTCTCCCCCACCATATTTTGCGACGCCCCCGTCGTTGTTTCTTTAGTTTAGCGGGCCGTGACATTCTCCCCCACCAAATTTGGTGACGCCCTCGTCGCCGCTTCTTCCGAAATATGACAATTGTCTTGGGAAAGTTTCATGAGTTGTCTTCATGTCGCCGACCCACATTGTGCCCTGACCGAAACTGTCTCGTCCTCCTTGGGCGATGATGTTTCTTCACGAGGTGTCGCCTTTGGGTGCCCGCCTTGGGCACGTGTACCCCTCCTCCCTTGGAGAGAGACGACCCACCCTCGTGCCAAAACCATTGCGTACACCCTTGTACAGCAATCTCCATCACAGTCTCGGCTTGAGGGATGTACTCCATGTATTCCCGACCTCGATCCACTTCGGGGTTTTGTAGTTCCTCCTCCTTTGGGGCGCCACCTCTTCGGGGCTCGTCAAGCTCCTCTACGGCCCCCTTCGGCTCGTCCACCTTGGTGCTTGAAGAGTCTTCTGAGATTGTTGGCTCCTCCTCAAGTTGTTGTTTGTCATCGTACTCCTTGAGGCGTGTGATCATCCCCTCCCTTTTTGGGCAATCTCGAAAGAGATGGGGTTCATCACAAAAGAAGCAATTGCTCTTTGGCTTCCTCTCCTTGAGCTTGCCCTTGTTGCTCCTTGGCCACTTGATTCAACTATTGAGATTTCCCACCTCATGTTCCATGCTCATCTCCCCAATGTTAAGTTGCTCCCCAGAGTCGGCCATGGTCACGTTTCTCTTAGTTGCAGCGATCTCGGTTTGACACGAGTTGAGGACCCCTTGCATCTCCCCATGGACCTCCTCGAGTCCGTCAATGCGTTGGTCACAATCCTCAACCTTGTCCCTCCCTTGAGTGCCTTCATGCTCGGTCACCTCCGAACTAGTTATCGCCATTGCTTAACCTTCTCGAACCTTCGCTCTGATACCACTTGTCACGGGCTCAGATCTCGATAGCCTCGACCCGTGCGGCCTTAGACGACTTTCCCCACGAAAGACGCTAAGTAAGCCTAAGAACACCAAAAGGAAGACTAAGAGAGCAAACAAGCAACAAAAAGAATTCTAGAGAGAGAGAGAGCTTGGAGACTGCTATACTTGAATTCTCAATACTTGGATTCTATTCCCCAAACTTTGAATGATTTACAATGAGGGATTACCTCTCTATTTATACAACTCTAAAGATCTAGAATGTTCCTACTATCTACAATATTATATACAAAAAAGAAGGCTCCTCCAAGGCTTCCTAGAATCTTCCATAACCTTCTAGAATGTTCTACAACATTCTAGAACCTTCCCAATATTCTAGAAGTTTCCCCCACTTTCTAGAATATTCTAGACCTTTCTAGAATATTCTAGAACATTCTGGAAGCCTCCCCACTTTCTAGAATATTCTAGAACAGCCTGGAAGCCTCTAAAACCTTATAGAATCTTTTTCCGTTTGGTGGGCCATGACATTCTCCCCCACCATATTTTGCGACGCCCCCGTCGTTGTTTCTTTAGTTTAGCAG
>BRYF01000003.1:17282500-17285000 GCA_030159135.1 Actinidia polygama | reverse complement strand
ATGTATTAAAGCAAACCTCAAGGGTGGTCATTGTAATTGGCCCCCAAAAATACGCTTCGTTGTCATCGATTGACAGAGACCTTTTCCCACTCCAAATTTATTTTGGTTGGTAGTCACTCGAGAAAAACAAATAAATACAAAAAAAAAAAGTTTAGTACACAAGGACGGGAAAAAATTCTATTATTATAATAATATTTATTTAAAAAATTTAAAATTATATAAGTTTGATATTCTAATTTTTTTTATATATATTCATTTTTTCTAAATTAAAATCATGCGTTTGTCTCTGCCCCACACTTTTACTTAAACTTTACTTTTCAATATTACCCTTTTGTCTGCATTTCGTTTGATTACAAGCCAGTAGGCCTTTTTTTCATGAGAAAAAATTAACTTCTTTGGGACTATTAGGACTTTCATATTTGTTTTTAAATAGATATTCTTTTTTTTATCGAAATAATCTTATTTATTCAATCCTTTTTTTTTTTGCATTTTTTCAACTCATTATGTTCTTTTGTAATGAATACTATTTTTTTTAGTAATATTTTTTATAAAGATTTTGATAACAAAATTTATTTTTTAAGTATGTGTAGACTTGGAATACTTAAAAGTTTAAATATTTAGATCAATTATGAATAAATGATGATGTTCTAAGAATAAAGAAAGAAAGAAAGAAATTTTTTTATTGAATTTGTTAAATTTGATATCAAAGTTTTATTTTTTAAAATATATTAAGATTAGTAGATTTGATATCTTGATATAGTATACCAAATCAAATTAAACCAAGCCTTTGTTCCAATTAATTTGGATCGGTTAAACGAATTATTTTATATCATTGAGTTGATATCTTGATATAATATATTTAAAAAATTATTTATAGATAAAAAATCAACTTGTGGTAGTTTGTGAATAAATGACAGTGTTTTGAGAAACTATTTAAATTAATTTTTTAAAAAGAATTACTTATTGATAAAAAATAAAAATAAAAATAGAATAATTTATAAATAAATTGTGTTTTGAGGAGAAAAAAAGAGAATTTTTATTTATTTTAAGTAGTATATTGAGGAAAAAACATTGGAAGCCCAAAATCTAATGGCAATTTTATTGTTTTTGTAAAAAAATTAGCTCTAAGGTGAATCTTAATAATAGTTTCATAAGTAATAGGAGTTGGTATTATTTTTTAAAAATCATAGGAGAGTAGCTGTATTTCTCCGAAGTTTGAAATTTACCCTTATACAAATTTTCATACAATTCTCTAATACAATTGTCATCGACTTAATCAAATGCTTAGAAGAAAATTCTTTTTGTTTTCACTTTCTTTTCTTCGGTTTATACTATTTTCCACCACTGCTATTATATACAACAGATTTAGAATTGTTTACTATTTGCACCATCGTTGGTGCCGCTACACAACATATAATTTTTTACTGGTTGAATATTAAACTTTATTGTGCTGAAAAAGTTGTTATCTAGTCGCCAGCGTCAGAACTACACAACAAATAATTTTTTACTGGTTGAATAGTAAACTTTAAGTGCCTGGGATTACTATTTTGGTCGTTTGAAATAGGCCGAGTTCATGTTTGAAACTCATTTATATATCAAATTGATCTTGTGAATTTAATTTATAACCCGTCTCTCCCCGAATATCTAATATATTAGTTATTTTATTATTCAGTCACTCGACCACCTATGTATATACGAGTATACAGCTCTTGTTAGTGACCCAAGGGAAGGAATTTAATGACTAAAAAAGGGTGGGAATTTATCATTGGGTGGGAATTTAATGACTAAAAAAAGGGTAAATTACAATGACCTCTCTTGAGGTTTGCATTTAATACAGATGTTCCTTTGCTGTTTAAGAAATTACATTTATGACATCAACACTTAATCCTTTTAAAAATTCCCAATATATCCTTACACAGGCAAAAAAAATATGAAACTTCCGAAACCTAGCCCTAACTCAATCTCTACCTAAATCAATCCCTAACAATCTCTTAATCTAGGGGAGAGAGATAGAGATAGGAGACAAACATAGATATAGAAAGAGGGAGAGGAGGGAGGTGGGTGATGGCAGTGGAGCAAGGAGTTAGTGGCAATGCAGGTGGAGTAAGGTGTGGGTGCACAATAGTAATGGTGGTGGTTTATGGAGGTTGTGGTTTTCAGTGTTTATTTGAGAGGCCAATATGGTATTTTGAGTATTTAATTGTGGGTATTAAAATAATTTTATATTTTATATTTTGCCAGTTACTCGACAAACTCATTACAAGGGAGGCTAGTATAATATTTTAATGTTAGGGTGGCCATATGTATTAAATCAAATCTCAAGAGAGGTCATTATAATTTGCCCATAAAAATCCGCTTCGTTGTCATCATTAACCCCCGAAAGAAATCTTTTCCCACTCCAAATTTATTTGGTTTGTAGTAGTCACTTTGGAAAAACAAATAAATACAAAAAAATAAGTTTTAGTACACAAGGACGGACTACTCCTCCAAATTTAAAAAA
>BRYF01000003.1:17267500-17272500 GCA_030159135.1 Actinidia polygama | reverse complement strand
TATTCAATCCTTTTTTTTGCATTTTTTCAATTCATTATGTTCTTTTGTAATGAATACTATTTTTTTTAGTAATACATGACCATTTTTTTTGTAATATTTTTTTTAAAATTTTGATAACAAAATTTATTTTTTAAGTATGTGTAGATTTGGAATACTTAAAAGTTTAAATATTTAGATCAATTATGAATAAATGATGATGTTCTAAGAATAAAGAAAGAACGAAAGAAATTTTTTTATTGAATTTGTTAAATTTGATATCAAAGTTTTACTTTTTAAAATACATTAAGATTAGTAGATTTGTTAAGATTAGTAGATTTGATATCTTGATATAGTATACCAAATCAAATTAAACCAAGCCTTTGTTCTAATTAATTTGGATCGGTTAAACGAATTATTTTATATCATTGAGTTGATATCTTGATATAATATATTTAAAAAATTATTTATAGATAAAAAAATCAACTTGTGATAGTTTATGAATAAATGGCAGTGTTTTGAGAAACTATTTAGATTAATTTTTTAAAAAGAATTACTTATTGATAAAAAATAAAAATAAAAATAGAATAATTTATAAATAAATTGTGTTTTGAGGAGAAAAAAAGAGAATTTTTATTTATTTTAAGTAGTATATTGAGGAAAAAACATTGAAAGTCCAAAATCTAATGGCAATTTTATTGTTTTTGTAAAAAAATTAGCTCTAAGGTGAATCTTAATAATAGTTTCATAAGTAATAGGAGTTAGTATTATTTTTTAGAAATCATAGGAGAGTAGCTGTATTTCTCCGAAGTTTGAAATTTACCCTTATACAAATTTTCATACAATTCTCTAATACAATTGTCATCGACTTAATCAAATGCTTAGAAGAAAATTCTTTTTGTTTTCACTTTCTTTTCTTCGCTTTCTACTATTTTCCACCACTGTTATCATATACAATAAATAATTTTTGTTGTTTATTGTATTTTGATTCAGATTTAGAATTGTTTACTATTTGCACCATCGTTGGCGTTGCTACACAACATATAATTTTTTATTGGTTGAATAGTAAACTTTATTGTGCTGGAAAAGTTGTTATCTAGGCGCCAGCGTCAGAGCTACACAACAAATAATTTTTTACTGATTGAATTGAATAGTAAACTTTAAGTGCTTGGGATTACTATTTTGGTCGTTTGGAATAGGCCGAGTTCATGTTTGAAACTCATTTATATATCAAATTGATCTTGTGAATTTAATTTATAACTCAACTCTCCCCGAATATCTAATATATTAGTTATTTTATTATTCTATTTAAGCAATTATTTTAAAACTTAAAAATAAAAAAGTGGAGAAGACAGAGAAAAAATGATACTATATAGTACTAATGGTATATGTTTGGACTATTTGATGACCGAAAAACACCCTAACCTAATTGTAATCGACCTCCCGAGTCCATCTATGCCCTCCATTTGGGCAGCCAGTCGCCTGCGGTGCGGTACTAACCGAGACCAAGACTACACCATTCTTGGCCATTTTATGTGAGGACTTTCTGGCCACCATCCAGTCACTCGACCACCTATGTATATACGAGTATACAGCTCTTGTTAGTGACCCAAGGGAAGGAATTTAATGACTAAAAAAGGGTGGGAATTTATCATTGGGTGGGAATTTAATGACTAAAAAAAGGGTAAATTACAATGACGTCTCTTGAGGTTTGCATTTAATACAGATGTTCCTTTGCTGTTTAAGAAATTACATTTATGACATCAACACTTAATCCTTTTAAAAATTCCCAATATATCCTTACACAGGCAAAAAAATTATGAAACTTCCGAAACCTAGCCCTAACTCAATCTCTACCTAAATCAATCCCTAACAATCTCTTAATCTAGGGGAGAGAGAGAGAGATAGGAGACAAACATAGAGATAGAAAGAGGGTGAGGAGGGAGGTGGGTGATGGTGGTGGAGCAAGGAGTTAGTGGCAATGCAGGTGGAGTAAGGTCTGGGTGCACAATAGTAATGGTGGTGGTTTATGGAGGTTGTGGTTTTCAGTGTTTATTTGAGAGGCCAATATGGTATTTTGAGTATTTAATTGTGGGTATTAAAATAATTTTATATTTTATATTTTTCCAGTTACTCGACAAACTCATTACAAGGGAGGCTAGTATAATATTTTAATGTTAGGGTGGCCATATGTATTAAAGCAAATCCCAAGGGAAGTCATTATAAATTGCCCATAAAAATAAGCTTCGTTGTCATCATTAGCCCCGAAAGAAATCTTTTCCCACTCCAAATTTATTTGGTTTGTAGTAGCCACTTTGGAAAAACAAATAAATACAAAAAAATAAGTTTTAGTACACAAGGACGGACTACTCCTCCAAATTTTTTTAAAAAAAATCTATTATTATAAAAATATTTATTTAAAAATTTTAAAATTATATTTGTTCGATACTCTAAAATTTATATATATATATATATATATATAAATTCATTTTTCCTATATTAAAATCATGCATTCGTTTCTGCCACACGCTTTTACTTAAACTTTAATTTTCATCGCTCACTTATAACTCAGCAATTCCTTAAAATTTAGGTTAAGTGGTCAATATCGCCGTTTTGTCTTCCTTACGTTAAAAGCCACTAGGCCTTTTTTTTTCATGAGAAAAATTTAACTTTTTTTGGACTATTAGGACTTTTGTATATTTTTTTTAAAAGATTGCTCTTGTTATTAAGACTTTCATATTTTTTTCTCAACACACCAATTAGAATTAGCCGGCATTCTTTTTTTTTCTCGAAACAAACTTTTTTTTTTTGCATTTTTTCAATTCATTATTTTATTTTGTAATGAATACTATTTTTTTTAGTAATACATGATCAAATTTTTTGTAATAAATTTTGTTTTTAAATTTAATAACAAAACTTATTTTTTAAAATTTGAACCAAAACACATTCTTAAAATTCATAACAAATAATTTAAATTCATAATTTTGTTTCCCCTAGTTACTGAACTTTCCCAAAACCTTATCAACATGACAACAATTGTTTGTTTTCAACAGTGGGAATACATAACCAGTTGGGAAAACACCAATGATATTTTATTCCGGTATAAATCATACTAGTAGTATCTAATTAATACAACCGAACACATTCTCGTATGCAGAACAGAGGTAAAATCATGATTAAATTAATCTCTCTCTCTCTCTCTCCAAAACAAGATCCTCGTTATCATCTACTGTGAAATTCAACCGTCGTGATTGTTAGAATGATGAAGATATATATGTATGCGTGTATATATAGAGAGAAAGAGAGAGAGAGTAATCTTGTGTATAGAATGTGTGTATTACAAAGAAGGAGAAGTGGAGAATAAATAGGCAAAATGGTAAAGGTAAAAAGACTATACTATCCTTAGTACATATATAACAAATATACATTAACACCGCTCTCAAATTCAAGGAGGTTTTGGAGAGACCAACTTGAGTTTGATGACGAGAGCATCAAAACGACTAGGTAGAAAAGATTTGGTAAAAATATCTGATCGGCAGAAGAAACAAGAAGAAGATGAACCGTACCGCGAATCACATGTTGTCGAATAAAATGACAATCAATCTCAATATGTTTAATACGATCATAAAAAATATCATCGTGAGCAATTAATATGGCACTGTAATTGCCACAATGAAATACAGTAGCAATTAATATGGCACTGTAATATGTTTTGTACTCTTACATTGATGACAATCATCAAAGTGCATGCACCCACCTCCATTTGGTATTGACTATCCGCCTAATCTGTCCCTATGAGATATGGTTGTTAATGCAATGTGTTGAGGTAAAAATATGGGCAAGCAATAAACCGTTATAATTGCTTAAAAAATTGACCTGGTCACCTGCACAAGAAAGCAAACATTACTGGCAGGGAGTGAAGTCGTTCAAAACCTTTCCGGCATGACAATTTGGTCTTTAGGAGAGAAGATAGAACACTGAGTATAATAATGCTATAGATAAATGCACAATGGAACTTACCTCTTTCTGGAGTTATGAGAGGGGGTGTTATAGGTGGACCTCAACCGCGTGAGGAGAAGGTGGTGCAATTATAAAATTCAATCATGTAAAGAGATAATGACGTAATGGTCGGAGATCGTAGCCGAATCGAGACAGCTAGAGGTCGCGTATATCTTAGTCCAGAGGATTTGTCTACATGGACAAAAACTGTTATTGACAACGATGTGGTACGGCAATGGCGACAGCGGTGTGATTATGGCTACAACGACGATATGGTTGTGGCGGCGATGGCAATGTGGCTATGACAGTGACGTTGGTTTGGCTATAATAGGGAGAGACTTAGATCTATTTTAAAATATATTTTTTTGGAGGTCTTTTATATTCCATGTTATAAAGAGAGAATAATATTGTTCAGTAATAGAGTTTTTACTTATAAACCCTAGTTTCATTGTCTTTAGCCCAGATATCTTTTAAATTAATATTTTTTATTATTTATAAAATTGATATATATTAAAGGTTAGTAAAGGTACAATAGATAAACCATAAGTATTTTTTTTTATTTCTTGTGAATTTTTTAATGCATACTACTGTGGTAGAAATCTGAGATGAGCAACTAACAGTCAGAATTGCTCAAGAAGCTCGGTATTGACTTCGGACGACCTGCACAAGGAAGCAAATGTCATTGGCCTGGATGAGGCCGCTAAAAATCCCTCCGACGTGGAGATGAGATCGATATGAATTTGCTAGACAAAGCTTAACAAAGATACGGTATGATTGAAGCTCAAAGAGAGAGATTTGTGGTTACAGTCTATGGTAAACGGTGAGCGATCTTTTATAGATAAAGAGTTTGTAGATGTGCAAGAAGATCACGACACAATCATCGGGTAGTCAAATAAGGAAGTCGTGGCCGAGGATCACGGCGTAACGAGTGGTGGATGCCAAATGGAGTTTGTACTGCAGCTGTAGGAAGCTAACGAGGATGGAGCCTTAAGTTTACATCGACATAAAGGTGGTGGTGAGGTGCG
>BRYF01000003.1:17255000-17257500 GCA_030159135.1 Actinidia polygama | reverse complement strand
CGAGTATACAGCTCTTGTTAGTGACCCAAGCCTTGGGCAAGTTCTCGGTCATCTAAGTTTGATAAATGGCAGCCAAAATGTACAGCTCTTGTTGATTTCGGGTCCACTCACCTGGTTATTTGGCGCATCTTTTGATGGTCCAAGGTGTAAGGGGTACCCAATAAGCATTACAGCATGTAGGGAGTATAAATGTGACGATCAGACTCGATATCAATGTCAACTTACTTGAGGTCGCTCCCATAGTTATGTCACTTGATGTTGCGCCATATAATTTTATAGATATAATTAACATATTAATTGTTTAATTGTTTATGGAACTGGATATGTGATATATTCTCAAAAACTATGATAAATATATTATTTCCTCGTGCAGTTGGAATTTAAATCATATCATGATTTATTTGCCTACGAATCTATGGTGAAATATTAACTCTGGTATAACTTTATTCACACGAACTTATTGCTTATGATATTTTAAATTATTTTTAAATAACAAATCGTGAGCCACAAGGTTGACTTATCTATTTTAAATTGTATTTATCCGGTAATTATTGTACTTAATGATGTTGATTGATTAGTTTGACTTTAAGTCTGGTTCTTTGGCGAATTTAATTAGCTTATCTTGGTTGAGTTTTCTGAAGCCGAGCTTCAGGGTCAAGGGGTAATGTACACGATAAATCTCCTCTACCACATACACACTTGGGCTCAAACACTAATGACACGATGGGCTGGCTACAAACCACGCCCTAGGGGCATGATTGGGTCAGTCGCCTACTTGTTGACATGGCAGTCGACACATCCACTCATTTGCTGAGATGCACTATAAAAGGGGACAGACCCTCTCTCACAAGGAAGCAATATAATACTCTCTCTCTCAACTTTCTCTCTCTAAGACTAGATCCAAGAATATTTCACTTGCTCTCTTCTCTCTTTCTTCTTTTTCAATCACTAACTTGATTGTTAGAGATCCGTCTCCAAAATAACTCTGAGCAGTCTTTCTCATTATTGCTAATTTGCAGGCCTAGCCAAACAACATCCAACCATTGGGAGCCACTTGTCAACCACCACTATCATTTGCGTTTGATTTCTCTCAACCCCACTACCCCACAATTGACGTCGTCCGTGAAAAATCGACTCTAGATGCAACAAAATTAGTTCTGATGGCGTCTAGGAGTAATAATGGTGGCAAGGTAGCCAGGAAGCCCAATGGGAGTACCATCTCGTGCCAAGAACACTGGGCGAAAAGGAACGAAGCTACTGGCCAATCCTCGGAGGGTGGCCGTGGGCCCCTATGGAAAAAGGCCAGGCCAATCTCTCTCCGCTGGCAATGAAGATTGTAAGGATGCTACCATAAGGCACATGCAGGCCAAAATAGAAAAAATAAGGTAGGTCTTGATGGCCAATAACCTGAAAATGCCTGCCCACTAGGCAGATGAAGTATCATCCGAAATGAGGGCGGTAAGGTGAAAGGACTCACCTAAGGGTGGCTCGAATGGCAAGCAAACTCTATCACACTACGATGAGTCAGAAAATCAGGGTGACAGTTTGTTCATGCGTTTTATTACTATTTATCGGTATATTTTGTCTCGCACTTTAGCATATTTATGTATATTATGGCATAAATGTGTATGACTATTTTGTAAGTCCAACAGAGCATAACGAAGTTTGGAAGAGACAAGGAATCCACTTAGGAATGATTGGGGCTCGAAAAACCAAGTTTAAGGATTTTCTCAAGTGTATCAATTGAGCCTTTGGGTTCTACCAGTAGAAGAGAAGCAGAAGGTTAAATCAACAACGATCAACTGGTTGAACCTTTATACTCAACAGGTCGAAGGCAAGCAGAAGCCTTAAACATAAATCTTCAATGGGTCGAGCTCAATCCTCAACAAGTAGAAGGAAAGCAGAAGTCTCAAACATAAATCCCTTAACCGATCAAGCTTAATCCTCAATCGATCAAACTTAAAGGAAACACAACAATGAAAGAAGCAGGCCCAACCGGTTGGGACTCTGTTTCAATTGGTTGAAGAAGGCGGCAAACCCTCAAATTCAACATGAAAACTACTTTTCAACACTCCTACAAATTTTAAGGCTTATATATATATGGAGGGAAACCGAGCATTGAAGAGTGTTTGGCATCCCAAGACACTTTGTTTTGGGGAAATTCTTCAAGATGAAGAATGTGCCCCACTTTCTTAATACTTTGATATATTTTTCTTTTTCAAATTCTTAATTTGAGATGAGATGAGATTAGATTAGATTAGGAGTTAAAGAGACTTCAAGGGAGGAAGAAAAACACTTATTTTGAAGTTGAAATTTGTAATTCTTGTTTTATTTTTGCTACAATTCAAATGGTTGTAAGTTTACTTAAATTTTAATTTTGATTGTGCCATCGAATTCTCATTCCTCTTTCATTCTTGTTGTTAATTAATTTAGTTTAATGACTAGTATTTCATGTATATTTGAGTTTTTCTTATTCATGAAAGGCTAGATCCATTGACTT
>BRYF01000003.1:17220000-17222500 GCA_030159135.1 Actinidia polygama | reverse complement strand
TCTTCTTCATCTCTCTTCCATGGTTTGGTAAGTCACTTTCTAAACTTGTTGGCTGACTTAACAGAAGTTAAATCTTGTTAAAGTTGGATACCATTTTACTTATTCCTTTGGATGCCAAAATGTAAAAAAATTGTGTTAGTTTTATATGCCATCTAATGAGAAGCGTTAACATGTTTAAACATGTTAACGAGTTTATTGGAGATGCTTTTGGTGGTTATGACTTAAAAGTGTGTGGTTATTAACTAAAGTGGTGTTTGCTTATGGAGCAAAATGTCACTTGGTTACTACCACAAGTTTTGGTATAATTATTGGTGTAGAGTATAAAAACTTTGTAACTCCATTTGGATATGAAATCACTCCTACTAAGGTTCCGTTTGGTAATGCTTAAAAGTCAAGTTTTTTTTTAAGTATGCTATCAAAAAATTTAAGATTTTTTGACTTTTTTACTTTTCTGGTTTTACTTTAACTAAAAATAAATAAAAAAATAAAAAAGTTATTTTTTTCTATTTTTTTTGTTTATAAACTTAAAAAAAGTCATCCAAAAAACAGGTACCAAACGGAGCCTAGGTTATTTTTTATATCCAAAATGGAGACTTCAATTGAGTCTTTCTATAATTGGAGAGCCATCAAGAAATGGAGATTCAACTTCATATTCATATTTTATGATTTGTTTTTGTTAAAATACATGTAACTTTCAAATTCTAATTTTAATTTTAATTTTTATAAAATTATTATTATTAAAAAGATATTGAGAAGAACTTTTAAATGAGATTAATATTAAATATATCTCATAAAAGTTTATAAAATTATAAT
Organism: Actinidia polygama; assembly: GCA_030159135.1. Lineage (NCBI taxonomy): Eukaryota > Viridiplantae > Streptophyta > Magnoliopsida > Ericales > Actinidiaceae > Actinidia > Actinidia polygama. Next base: position 17,221,687 of record BRYF01000003.1, on the reverse strand, counting down.
TTAGAGGAAAATTTATTTATTAAGATTTTTAGATAAGAAGATTATTATATAATTGAACTTTTGAAAGAATGTGGGTATTTTTTTTTTATTTTTTTTTTGGGGTGGGTGCGTGGGTGGGTGGGATGGGATGGGGTGGCGTGGGGGGTTGTTTGGAAATAAAAATAAAAATATAAGAGATACTTAAGCCATTGTTCTCAGGCACTCTTGCACAAATAGAGACTGTCCCACCATTAGTTTACGCACAACAAAATTCCATCTTCATAATTCGTAATGCTCTACAAAATAATAATTCTTATAAATATTTCTTATTCACTGATATGATACCTATCTATCACTAAAGTGAGATTCAAAAGTTTTATTCTCTCATGCCATATCAATTAATAGGATAAATTAGTAAAATTTGTGTGTTTATGTTAGGGGTGCACAAAATACCCAACGAACCCAAGAACCGAACCGAACCGAACTCATTGGGTCGGGTTGGTTCGGTTCTACCATACTCTCAGTTTAGTTCTTGGTCTGAAAATTTCGGACCCGATAGGTTCAGTTCGGTTCTCGGGTATACAAATTTTTTTATTCAGACCCGACCCGAGAACCGAACAAAACTCAATCCTACAGACATACAATGCACTCATCACACTAGATTATTACCTATGCAGTGCACTCACCACACTAAATTATTACCAGAACTGAGAACCGAACTAGCACGAGTGGTTCGGTTTGATTCGATTCTTTTGGATGGTCGGGTCGATTCTGGATACAAAAATTGAGAACCGATCAATAGCGGGTTGGTTGAGCCAAAACCGACCCGATCCGACCCAACCCAACCCATGTGCACTCCTAGTTTATATAGAACTTCTCTTTTTTGTAGAAATACTTTGAATGTTTCAACAACAAACAACTTTTTTTTGATAGCTGAATATCTCTGTCCAGCTCAATTTAATAATAAACAACACTTAGCTTGTAAATTATCGAGATAGGACAAGTCAAGTTGGCTAGATCTCTTGCGCCTATAAAAAACGTCAATTGTTTGAAACCAACCTCGTGTTAAAAAAGGCATAACCTACCTTATATATTGCAACCAGTGACGGTTTAAGTGTGAAGCTTATGAAGCTATTTCTTTAAGTTCCAAATTTTGTAAAGAGAATTATATAGGTTGTTAAATTTAACTATGAATTGTTAGTTGTTGATGGTTAAATTTGGTCATGTACCGCATACCCAACTACAGTTCATATCATCCCAAATTGAAGCCAAGCCCAATTTTATAAAAAAAAGTGGATTGTTTGGTAAATTTGGCCCAAATGGGCCCATTTTGATATTTTTCGTAATTTTTCTCCATAAATCAGAAAATCAATCTATTATTGCCCTTATAATTATTGGACTCACTATTTATACAATCCAAGGCCCCCTGAATGGCTTGGCATCTCGACATTTTGGACCAACTGACCCATTTGATATTTTAGCCATTTAGGGTTCACACAACTTGTATCAGTTTCAAGGTTCGCATAAGCTCAAATTATAAAGCCCAAGTACTATTATATGGCTTGTCACCAAGTCATGGCAGCCCAACTCACTTTAGGCTTTTCTCCATATCAAATTGGTATGTTTTGCATGAAGGCGGCTTGCGTAGCACATTGCAGCAATTCACCACACTTGAGATAGTTCAAACTAGTCTCAAACAGCTCAACGT
>BRYF01000003.1:17175000-17177500 GCA_030159135.1 Actinidia polygama | reverse complement strand
ACATCTCATATGCGGCTTATCTAAGTTTAAACGGACTTAACTAGTACTTACAAATGCAATACCTCCTCCCAATGCAATGCATCAATTTGATGCTTCAAAGTTATACAACGTAGGCCTAGGCGTTCACAAGTTGCTAAGCCAACATAATAACCCTTCTCAAGCCCCCATGCAATGCATCAATGTGATGCGTCATAAACCTAGGCGTCCCAAAGTTCAGAGAGTGAAATCGCCCCAATTTGTAACCTTTGGTGTGAGAATGGTTGGTTAATTTTGTGAAGTATTGTATTATGGAGATTGGTTTTGTCTACTTGCATTATATTTGAGGGTATGTTTTGTCTACTTTTATGAACCTTTTTGCTTACCTTGTCTATTTTTTTAGAGCTAAAAGGCACTGTGAAGTAGCACATTTTGATGATCATGTGCTAGTGTGAATACAAACTTCATTTAGGTTGTGCTTGGATTTTTTATCTGTGAATGCAATTTTTTTTACAGGGGGAGAGAAGAATAGGGGTTGTTTGTGAAGTTAATTTTTGCGCTCTTTTCCTTTTGCCTTCCTTTCCTCTTGTGAATCCATGCAAAAATTCTAAATTCAAATATAGCCTTGGGGAATGGAACAAAACATAGGGGTTTGTTACAACCCGTACACTCAATACCTACCAGTGCGGTATGAGATTTGATAACTCCTCTATACGCTGAGAAAGGACGAGTACATCTGAACCTCCTTATACCACATCTCACAAGATCCCGCCTCATGCTCATGAGATGATGGTAAGTAAACACAATCTAGTTATCTAGAGTGTACTTGATATGTGAGATTTTGTAAGGGGACAAAATAAACAATGACAAAATTGGGCTACGCCAGGACAGAGACCTCTGCCGAGTTGTCACTATGAAGCAAGCTCAGAGGGATCTTTGCACTAGAGCTCGGTGCATATTCAACTATTGACAGTTATCTCCCAAGCTTAAGCTATCTCTATTGCCCAGCTATCGCTATCTAGTAAGCTCGGGAGAGGATCGAGATGAAGCTCAAGCGAAGGACAATGGCAAGCGACAATCCCAAGGGATGTCAAGGGACATGAGGTGTCTTACACGACAAGAACACCTTCTGACGGCTCCGATATCAAGATAAAGACATCAGCCTCATGACGACGGGCTACCAACAGGCCAAAGAGGCATGGCTGAGTCAGCTATCTACTCACTGACACAGCGGACGGCGCGCTCGAGTGCGCATCGAGCTACAGTCGGTTGTGCGACAAGACAACTAGCGCATCAAGGCATGCGCCGAGCCGGACTATAAGAAGATAATTGTTATTCTTGCAAAGGTACGCGATTTTTACCCAGGAGAACATATACACACTTTATTTCTCTACGAAGAGTGATTCCGCTCATCTAATTTGACTGTCGGAGAGCTGTTTTCTAGAAACAGCTTCGGCAGTCGGTCTAACTGTTTCTGTGTTGCAGCCAGGGTATCACCGGATCAAAGAGGGGAGTTTCACCCATTCCTGCCACGACCGCTACCACATATGTCTATCTTAGATTTTCTCATCCCTTATCTCTCCCAAGAAACCCACAAATTTTTATTTTTATTTTTATTTTTGCTATTGGTAATTTTACATGGGGAGAGGGAAAGTGGACAAGGAAAAAACTTCCTTCACTTTTCATTACAATCTAATAATATGTTATAAATGTATATAAAATAATGTTTTACTGGCATAATGTCTGAATTTGAGTCATATAGTTGGTGAAAAAAAAAAGATTCTTTTATAACTATTACTTAAAGATTCTTTTATGACATTAATACTATCATATTCTCTCTCAAATGATCTAAACCTGCCGCACAACTATACACGTACAAATTTCTCTTTCTCTCTCTAAAATTGAAAAAATTTAAATTCCAAATTGAATCAACCAAATATGTGTAGTAGTTTTGCGGAGCTTGGTAGTGGGCTGCAAATATATGGGGGTAGGGGAGGGAAGGAATAAGCGGACTGTGGTGGCAAGGGAGGAGGGGGATGGCGGTAAAAGGAAAAGAAAAAAAAGAGGGGTGGTGGTGAAAGGGCAGGGAGAGAGAAATAGTATTTTTTTTTTTGAAAAAGAAGGGTGGTTTGTTGTGAAGAAACAAAGGTTTTTTTTATTATATTTGTCTAATGAAAATTGTATTTTAAAAAAGTGTATAATTGTGTCGAGATTAATTTTTTTGCTTTGAGAATAGGAAATAGCATTAAGAATTACTGACAAATGTTAGTTACATTCTTGAATTGCCACCATGCAACACTGCAACAAAAAGCATGACTATTTTTATTATTATATATTATCGAATTGCAAAACTCTTAGGGGATGTTTGGTAACGTTTTCACTTTTTTATTTTTTGTGTTTGTTTAATTTTTATTTTGTTTTGTTTATTTTTTTGTAAAACAGAAACTAAAAATATGTTTGTGTTCACCTATTTTTAAACTATTTAAAAATAAAAATATGTTTGTGTTTACCTTTTTTTAAATTA
>BRYF01000003.1:17145000-17152500 GCA_030159135.1 Actinidia polygama | reverse complement strand
AGCCTTCCCACCACCCAGGCCACCTCCAGCCCCAACCCTCCTTGATGCTACCTACCAAGCCCCTCCCAACTCTTCCTGATGCCATCTCCCCCCATCCCTCCCCCTTCCCACATAAACCCTAGATCTGAAAACCTAACCCCACCGTTGAAATCCTCTCTTTCTGATGCAGATAGCATAACTCTTGCATACATGGAGTATCGGGATAAATTTGGGTCCGGGCCAATGTTGTCCAAACTGGGTTGGAAGACCCTAGGCTGATGGGAAACGGCCCAACAAGCAAGACTCACCGCTTCTCCGTAACTAAGGCCGGATTTTGGGCAAATTTTATCGTTTAGGCCTCAAAAAGGGCGATTTTGCCGTTTTAGAAAAGATTTGTTTCCTTTATATGTTAGGCTACATAATTCCGATTTAGGGTAGGTTTTTGGGGGTATGTTTCTTTAGTTGTCTAGATCCTAAATTTAGTCCTAATTTGATTTTTTCTTTTTTTGGTAATTTTCTAATTTTTGCATTTAATTTGATAATTAGGGTTTTGGGATTTATAAGTATTGTAAGGACTTTCGTTCTAAGTAGCTTTTGATCAATAATATTACCGACTTTTTTTAGAGAATTAGTTTATCTTATTGTGTTGTGTATGTTTGTTTGGATTAGCTTTCACCCATCACGTTATCCCTGTATCACTCTCTCTCTCTCTCTCAGAGTTGTCCTTTTACTTCCAAAATGATCCAAAACTTGTGAGGGTAAAACTGTCAATTTAATTGGCTCACTAACGACATTAAAATGGAAATAGCATTCGACCCATGCTATGCACAGGATAATTGTTTTCCCAATTACAAGTTTATGCTCTTTGCTCTTCTCCCATCAATCGTATTATGTAATTTTTGTTATTACTATACAATATAGATGTGAAAAAAAATTAGCAAGTTTTAATATTTTTTGGAGAATCCATGATTTTGGGAAAAAGGTTTAAGATACTAGGTTGTTGTAGCGTCCTGAAAAGAAAAATGATAATAGAGAGGAGTTTAGTTTGTAAGGAAAAAATGAAGATATAAAATTTAATTCGTAGAAACTGGTGAAGTTGTCTCTAGAAGTTATGGAAAAAATGAAGAAAAAGAATACGGTTTTAAAACTTCACTTCTTATATCATGTCGATTTTGATACTTATTGTTAGTATCGAATCTTTTTTTTTAAAAAAATAATATTTTTTTATAATTCTACAATGGTTTCCTCCAAAAAAATATCTAAGATGAAGAATAGTGAAGAAGTCAATGATGTTGAATTTGCTGTAAATTTTAAGCCACAATTTACAGTGAATATTTCACTTTTTTACTGAGATGGGATGAAGTATTACTACTAAAGGTTTTGGTTGAAAGATAAATGTTTTTGAGATGTTGGTTTGAATTGTGCTATTGTACATTTCCTTTTTTGAAAGAGAAAAGGTTGTGAATTGTTTCAGCCATGAATCAAGGGATTTATTTATTTTGTAAAACGTTTAACAAAACGTTTCAAAAAAAAGTTGATGGTATCTAGTTTCCTTTTATATAAGGATTTCTTTTATTATCAAGATTGATAGAATACTATAGTGAGTTTCCTTGTTAGAATCGATCAATCATTTGGGACGAAATTCTAAAAATATTTTTCATTTTTCATAGGTATAACATTAGTGTTTCTAATAAGAAAGATTAATCAATTTTTCGATTAATCAATTTTTCATTTTATGATTTTCTAATTTTTTTACTTGTGATCATTTCTATGTAGGGCATCAAATGGATGACAATTTTTTAGGAAATTTGAAGAATGATGCCATTTATCAAGGTCCATAATAGATATTTCTAAGTTGTCAACTTTTACTCACTTTCCTTGTATATATATATATATATATATATATAAAGGCCATTAATAATCTAAGAAAATTTATGATTATTACAAAGTAAATATAATAATCAAAATTAGAACGTATTGTAATAATATATAATATAGATAGATGGGTGCGGCCGGTGTAGTTATGACAAAATCATAGAACAAGCCTTAGATTTTTGAATACTTGAGAGGAACCCCGGGTAATTCACCTAAAAGTTCTATATTTTTTCCTTAGAAAATTGTAATTTACCCCCTTTGGTTTGGGGGATGTACAGATAATCTCTCACATTTAAAAATAAACCACATAACATTGTGATTTGTACCCATGTAAGTGTACTTGTGAGAGGAAAAAATATCATGTTTCACTTCAGGGCGAGCTTGGACGAGCATCGCTGCTGGACTATCGCTTCATAGTAAATTCGGTCGGCATCCTCGCGCGATAGCTCAATCGTGAACTTATTTCGGCAGATATGCCTAATGACAAGCTTTAGGGTCAGAGGATAAAGTACATGGCAAATTTCATATGTCATTCGCACGCTTGGCTTCAAACTCCGATGATGCAATGAGCTAGCTACCAACCACGCCCCAGGAGTATGATTGGATCCGTCGCCTACTCGCTAATATGGCAGTCGTGTCCTCACACGCGTCGAGCTGCACTATAAAAAGAGACAAACGTTCTCTCACACGTGAGCGATACTCTCTCTCTCTCTCTCATGACTTTCTCTCTCTAAAACTACAGCCAAGAACATTGCTCTTGCTCTTTTTTTTTGGTCACTAACTTGACTGTCGGAGAGCCGTCCTGTTGCTGTCTTGCAAGCTCGCGTGCAGCGTCCAACCGTTGAAATCTGCTTATCCAGCACCGCTATCGTCTGTGTTCGATTTTTTCTCATCCCCACAACTCCACAATACCTTTAACAGCTGTTAACAACGACAATTGTAAATTTACTTAAATACCCGTCTTATTCTTCTGATTTTGATGCACTAAACCCACAACGTGGAAGTATCCACAAATCTCTCAAACACCCATAACTATTGAACCTCCAGAGAAAAATCTCCCACTTAAAAGGGCCAGTGGAGGAATGCAGAGCGATAAAGACGTTGAGTGGCCACACACTACGGGAGAGCAGTAGTCAATAGAGTTGCGGACAAGTTGGCGAACATGCGACTGGAGCAGGAGGAACACACGGTCTCTCTCATGACACATCGAGACGAAAATTATTGAGAGAGAGTAGTTGCTTTTAAGTTTCCCATCGTACCAAAACAACAACAAAAAAAAGGTTATCATTAAGTTCTATTGGGTTTTAATTTATAATTTCTTACAATTAAGTTCAAATAGTGTTGTTATTTCAATGTTGGCCTTTGACCTTAAAATATAATTACATTATTGTACCCAAGTAAAAATCATAGTTTTATGAAAATTATAAATATTTTTTAATTTGTAAGAATAAATGTTATATTCTTATTTTAACTTTATCTAGTTTTTTTAAGAAAAAAAAATATCATTGTTTTATTTATTTAATATATTATATATAAATAAATATTATTCTATTTTTATCATATTTTTAAAATTGAGTATGTCATTAATTATAGCTTTTTATAATCTTAAAAAAAAAGAGTTTAATTAAGTTAAAATTGGTTATATAAGCGTAATGGTTTAGCAACGATAAGAAAAATTCAAACTTGCTTAATTTTTACAAAAAAAAAATTAAGTAAATTAAAATTGGTTACCAAAGTGGAATTTATGTTTTATTGAAAAAGGGTAATCTTGGATTAAAATGCATATTGATGACAACTTGAACTTAGTTGTGCAATTTTTTTGAAATGGGACTTGAGCATCCAAATTAATAATTGATAGAATTTGATGATAATTTTGCATAAAAAATTATACTTATTAATCATTTTCCAAAAAAAAAAACAACAGAAAGAAAATATTCGCATCGTATTCAGCATCACATCGTTGTTGCGCAAGTCACAGGGTGACCAGTGCGAGTCACCTACACTCTTGTTGACGCATTCAATCCGTGACTGTTGAGTCTTGCTCCAATGCCCCTTCTTGGCAGGAGAGATTATTTAGGAGTTCGGATCCTCTGAAGTAATTTTTAGATGAAGTATTCTTAAAATGTACAAAATAACGTTGTTTTGTTTGTTAACTATAAAATAATGTTAATTAAAACGATGTCGTTTTGGTTATATATGATACAAAACGACATTGTTTTGTACACTTCAAAAACAGTCCACCAATAAAACACTTAAGAGGATTTAAACTCATTATTTAGTGCTATTCATAGCAATGCTCTACACCATTTAACAAATTACAAGTGTATACACGTGGGTTACAATCTAAATAAAAAAATAAATGAAACTCACTGTTTAGACCAATTATTCTAAAGTAAGAGTACCATTAGAATTTGATGTAAGAGCACTAAATGATTTCTCCCTTGGCCATTGACTTGTTGCACTTATAAATTTCGACTAAAGTTTTTCCAACCTTGGACTAATAAATCCGTGATCCTTAAAACTTGGACTAAAGTTTTTCCAAGCTCAATAAATTTGCCAAACACACCATCACTCAATACTGGTTTCTAAATTACATTTTATAAAACAAAATGCGAGTTCTTCCTGCGTTTATAGATAATTCGATAAAGCTATTTTTTATATGAATAACCTTCACTGTGGAGCTTATGAAATGAAATGTTCAGATTGTCGGCGAATATTTGGGAGTGGAGCCCAAAAGAAGAGTGTAGAGGCGTACGGAGGGATGAAGTCTCAAGAGTAGTGACTCCACATTACTCAATACAGTATAACCTCCTTAAATTAATAGTCTTGAGACCACCTAAATTCTATTAATTTAGGTAATATCAATTTATCGATAAATTAATAATTTTAAAAAAAAAATTTAGTTTTTTTTTGGCTTAACAATATACATATTATATTTATTCACTTATCAAAATTTGATGAATTCAATTTATCATATCAAGTGATCAAGTTAAGATTGAAAGTACTATAAGATGTTTTTAATCAATTAAAAGTTCATTGAATTATGTACAAATTCAATGAATTCTTTATGATTCAATATATTCAATTAAGAGTTCATTAAATTATGTATCATAAAGATCCAATATATTCAAACTATTTAAAATAAGTGCATACAATACAATGTATATTGAATCAAAGTAAACACTATTTAACTTAACACATTCCCTTATGATTTATGGTATCTTTAGTTAAAAAATAGCTAATTATTATGTACTTTTTATCTAATTATTAATTTATAAAATATAAAAAAATTAAAATATAATATCTTATTATTTTATGGAGATTATTAATTTAGTACGCTGATCCTGAATCAGGACCAGATAATTTTATTATTTTAAAGAGGTTATTAATTTATCGAGTATTAATTTAAAGAGGTTTTATTGATTCTAAATTCCTACTCTCACATCACAATTTAGACCAAATTTGTCCTAGTTTTTTTTTTTGAGATTTTTTTGTTGCTTTAATTTTTGAGTATTTTTTTCTTTAGTGAAATTTTTTAACTGTTTTATCAAAATTTTATATTTTTTCAGTTTTACTTGATGAGAGGAATTTGAAAATATAAAAAATTAGTTTAAATTTGAAAAAAAAAATATATATGAAGACAATAAATTTAAGCAAATATTTGACAAGTAATTAATATATATATATATATATATATATATTGTCTTTAATATTTTTTTAAAATTAGGTAAATCAAAAAAATATAAACTTTTGATTAAATGGTTAAAAAAGCTCAATAAAAATTAAAAAAATCAAAAATTAAAATAGCTAAAATATCTCAAAAAAACTAGCCAAAATTGGGCTTTATTAGCAATAATCCATGCTATAGCCTATAAACAGCTAAAATACCTTTAAAAAAAGTCTCTCTCTCACATCACACTATAGAAAGAAATGTCAAGAATGGAAATTGCTCTATGAGCGATTCCCATAAGCTTAGGGCATTGCTATGTGAACATGCACTTAGTCCACTTTGAGTAGCATTTTAAGAGGGACCATCCCTAATTTGTCCTATTTGTCACTAGTTTGATCCAATATACATTAGATATTTTTTTTGTAACCATTTATAAATTAACTTATCTAATTTATTTGATTAGTAAAAAAATGAGTAATAATGTTTAATATTAATTTGAATTATCACTTATTTATTTTGTTTTCAATTAATTAAACCAAAAATGTGAAGCTCAAATTCGTAGTTTATTTGAAAGTAGAGGTGCAAACTAGGCCGGCTGGGCCGATTTAATCACGAGTTTGGACGAGCTCGATTCGAGCTGAGCTTAGTCCGTTCAGATGGCGATTCGAACTAAGCCCAGTTCGAATCAGACCGATTTTATTTATTTTTTAATTGGAGTGAGTATCGAAAGAAAAAAAGAAATATTTTTGTTGCCGGGAATCGATCTCGTGGCTCCTAGGTGAAAGTTGGATATTCTAACCACTGGATGACAATGGGATATTTATTGTTCGAATATATATACCAAAAAATGGGCTGGATGGGTTGGGTTTCGGGCTCAAACGGCCGGGCTGCTCAAACGATTCAGATTTCGTCCTAGATGTCCAATCCGATAAGCTAGGCTGGCGGGCTTCGAGCAGGACTCATGCCTGAACGATCCGGGCCAACCTAATCCATGTCAAATCTGAGTCGGATGCTAAGCAGGCTCATCAACCAGACCCAATTTGTACCTCTATTTCGAACAGTGGTGGAGACAGCTAAGGCGGCAACTGCCCCCCCTCAAGTTTGGATTTTTTTTTTACCTATAGTTTCAAAAAAAAAATCAGTTTACCCCCCTTCAAAAATTATAAATACCCCTCTAGAAATCTTTTTCAATGGCTGCCCTGAATAAAATTTCTGACTCTGTCACTGATTTGGAATTAAAAAAATGTACAAATAAAATAATATAAATAAATATAGATGAAAGTAAAATGCATGCTGAACATTCACTTCGTGAAAAGCTTTTGGCTGGACTATCTAGTCGTACAAACGAATTTAACTTTTTAATATCACTTGATATATATATATATGTATATATTTTTCAAAACATTTCTCAAAAACTATTTTGAAAATTAAAAACTTTCTTTGTATTTATATCTTATTCATTTTTTGGTGGAAATAGTTTTTGCATGTCTAAAAACTGTTTTTTTTTCCTAAAAAAATTTAAAAAATAAATTTCAAAAACCGTCAACTATAAAAAAATCTGAAAAATATTTTGCAACACTAATTCTAAAAACAAGTACCAAACAAAGTTATATTCATTTTGCTTGGTTACTTTTTGGATTCTTAAAATATTTATTCATTTTAAAAAATCATCCACAAAAATCTATCAGATTTCCTCTTTTGCCTTCTAGAGAGAGATATCAATGTCCGTAAGTATACATGAACGCAATTACTCTCTCTTAGTCTCTTCTCGCAAACTCGATGCCCAAATTAAGGGAGCTGCTTCAACCCCCCACCCCCCTCTGACACAAAACCCCCGGCCCCACAACTAAATTTACCCTTGTGCCCCTTAACCACCTCCACCTTTTCCTTACCCCAAATATCCCCCCCCCCCCAATTTTTTTAGTTTTTTTTAGTTTAGTTTTTTTTTAAAAATATTTCTTTTCTTTATCAATTTT
>BRYF01000003.1:17137500-17140000 GCA_030159135.1 Actinidia polygama | reverse complement strand
CAGCAAGATTTTGCTTTCTGCTCATAGGCCAATAATCAAATAAAAAAAAGTTAGAACAAACCGATTTTTGAAAAGATTTTTTTTTATAGTTTATACTTTTTATTTTTAAATAATAAGATTTTAATATCTAAGTTCAGCTATAACAAACACCCATAAAACTATCATATTTTTTTTTAGTTTTCATTATCTTTGCTTTTGAAAATACGAAAAACGAAATATAGAAATGGAAAGCTACCAAACGAATTCGTCACCCCTCAACTGGCAAAGCATAGTCTAGTCAAGGTCTTCCATGACATTTAATGCGTCAATAAGACATTAAGACTAGGTATTGAGCACAAGTCATCCTATCAACTTTTTTTTTTTCTTTCCCAATCAACTATTTTTTTTCCAATCGTAAGAATGTGATCGAAGAAAGGAAAGTTACATTTTACAAAAATAAGACTTGAATCGAGGTATGTTAAGAGTACATATCAACTATTAAGTCAATCCGTTGCGTGTAACGCAGACTCGGATGATATGATTAAAGGTTTACGTTTTGCAATGTTTTTTTCTTTGGCCTTTTATTTTTTATATTTCCAAATTTACTCCCGAGTCCAACTTTAATCCAAAATAACGACAGAAGGTGCCACCTAGGACTCACGTCATCGTTCTAGAAGGAGTTGAACGTTCCTTTTAGGTATTACAATTCTTCTAGGTTCACCCTTTAGGTTAAGACAATTTAGCATTGTTTAAAATTTTTGACCAAAAATGAAAAAAATTATTAAACACATTAATAATTCAAAAAAATCATATTATCTCAACGTAGAGTGAGAAAATATATAAAACCATTTTATGCATTAGCATGCAATTAGTTAATCAAGGTAGAAAAATGATTAAAATTTCCTCTATTGGTTTTTGGAAATAGGGCGACAAAAATAATTTAATATAAATAATTTCATCAATATATAGAATCTGGATAGACCAATAGCCCACCAATTCTTCTTGTAAAGATAAATTAAAATTATGATCAAACAGTAAATCGGAACAAAAAATAATCAAATTAGATCAAAGTATTTCCTGTTTTTCATCACTATTGGCGAGCTCAGAAAAAGATGGATTCTCAATTCTATTTTTTTCTATTATTCTTTATTTAAAAAGAGAGAAAAAAAAAGATGAGCAGTTCTCAATGATCCATGCTCATCCTGGGGGAGTGTTAGCTAGAGATTAATGTTAGATGTTTAAATATTATTTTTATTTCTAGAGAATAGATTATGATAAGCTCAAGACATATACATTCAAAAGAGGTTATTAATTTATCAAGTATTAATTTAAAGAGGTTCTATTGATTCTAAATTCCTACTCTCACATCACAATTTAGACCGAATTTGGCCTATTTTTTATTTTTTTTGAGATTTTTTTGCTGCTTTAATTTTTGAGCCTTTTTTTGTCTTTAGTGAACTTTTTTAATTACTTTATCAAAATTTTATATTTTTCAATTTCACATGATGAGAGAAATTTAAAAATGTAAAAATCTGGAGACAAAAAAATTAAGCAAATATTTGACAAGTAAATTATTTAATAATTTTTTTAAATTATATAAATCAAAAAATATAAACTTTTGATCAAATGGTTAAAAAACTCAATAAAAATAAAAAATTAAAATAACTAAAATATCTCAAAAAAACTAGCCAAAATGGGGCCATATTAGCAATAATCCGTGCTATAGCCTATAATCACCTAAAATATCTCAAAAAAAACTAGCCAATTCGCAATAATCCGTGTTATAGCCTATATACACACGACTCTATAATCAATAACCAATAATATTGCAATTTAGTTAAAAATAACTATTCCCATAAGACATAATTAAAGAACAACTCTAAAATGAATGGGAAAAAAAAATACTATTGTAAGTATTTTCTTATTTCTTTTCAACTTCTAAATTATACATAAATATTTAGGCATTTAAAATAAATTTTAAAATGTAATTAATTTTTAATTTAATAAAACTCTCTCTCACACCACACTATAGAAAGAAATGTGAACATCTTGGCATCTCCAATAGGCTTAGGGCATTGCTATGTGAATCTGCACTTAGTCCACTTTGAGTAGCATTTAAGAGGGACCATCCCTAATTTGTCCTATTTGTCACTAGTTTGATCCAATATACATCAAAGGAAAGATAATTTTTTTGTTTTTAATTTATTAAATCAAAAACGTGAAAATTTTAAGCTCAAATTCGTAGACTTTTGCTTATTTGAAAGTATTAAAGAATGTAGAGATGAAAGAATATAAATAAATATAGATGAAAGTAAAGTCCATTTTGAACATTCACTTAATAAAAAGTTTTTGGCTGGACTCTTTATTCATACAAACGAATTTAACTTTTTAATAGCACTTGATATATATATTAATGTGTTGTGCAACGGCCATGAGCGATGCAAAGTTATCGTCAGGCAATAAGCACATCCAATCAACAACAAGCATGTCGCACAAGCCCATGACATCACCCCCTTACTAC
>BRYF01000003.1:17042500-17045000 GCA_030159135.1 Actinidia polygama | reverse complement strand
GGGTGGATTTTGCATAGGCCTTGGGGTGGACTGGGCCGTCATCATGCCTTTGGGCCTAATAATAAAAATGGGGCTGGGGGACTAAGTGATGAGGGGCCCAGTGGACGGGTAGTCGTAAAAAATGGAGTAATAGGGCCCAGCAATGGTTTAACGGGTAGAGAAGGGAAGGAGACCATCGGGTTCATTATAGAGGGTTGTGGGTGGATCCTTGGGCCCTAGATAAAGCCCAGGAAGCCAAGCTAAACAGGTCTAATTCGGACAGAGTAATCAAGGCAAATCAAGAAAACGTTAAGGGGCTTAACTATACAGAGGGGTCCAAAAAACGAAGCACGACCTAGCTGATTGGGAGGATAGAGGGACAAGAACGGAGGCTGAATATTCAAGATCAGAAACAGTCGGAGGGATTTTGTCAATGAGGATGCAAGAGACGGACTATTCAAGCTCGGGAACAGTCGGAGGGATTTCGTCGATGAAGGCGCAGGAGAAAGAAGACGTGGCAGAGACGATTCAAGACTTAGGCCAGAGTCAGGAGGGGTCAACGGAGACGTTCCCTGTGTCAGACAACATGGAAGGGGTTCACCTAGCCATGGTGACTTTGGAGTGTAATCAGATTGAGCCTTTAGCGTCGGTCGGACCAGGTGTTGGTGGAATTAGAAAGATAGATGAGGGTAATTGGTTCTCGGAGAGGGACGAAGACTCGGCATGTTCAGTATGGGCCAGAAGAAAACTCAAAAGGGATTTGGTAAGTTTTTGGGAATTTCGTATGACGGAATGGAAGACGAAGCGGCTCGATTATTCGCAAAGATAGAACAACAATGGAAAGAAAGAGGGTGTTGCAGATGGGGGCAAAATAGGGAGGCCAGTAAAAGTGTAAAGGAAAGAGAGAGCTCAAGAACCTAGAGTGGTCGGTGTCCAACGGAAGAAAAGGAGGTGGGAGACGCAATTGGTCTAAGGGCCTGAAGGAGGACAGTTGGTCACGTTCACATTTAAACATTGTTTCATATGAAGATTAAAATCCTATCTTGGAACGTGCGAGGTCTTAATGATTCGGACAAGAGAGTAGTGGTGAAGGGGTTTCTGAATCGATGGAAGTGTAGTGTGGTGTGTCTTCAAGAAACAAAGCTAAGGGTTGTGGATGGGACAGTCATCAAAAGCTTGGGGGGGGGGGTGAACTGGGAGAGTGTGTGGGCTGAAGGCTCAGTTGGGGGAATCTTAATGATGTGGGATTCCAGAGTTCTAACTTGTATAGATTGTCTAGTGGGGATTCACACTATTTCATGTCTGTTCAAGAATGTGGACGACGGGAACACTTGGGCATTTGTTGGAGTGTATGGCCCGCGTAGCAGAAGCGATAGAAGAGGGCTGTGGAAGGAACTGTCGGGAGCCAGGGCAGTTTAGGGGTCCTCTTGGGTATGCGGAGGGGACTTCAACGTGGTCAGGTCTAACTATGAGAGGGTAGGGGGAATATCGTCAGCCAGTGCAATGAGAGATTTTTCGAAGTACATTATGGATGAGGAGATGATTGATTTGCCAATGGAAGGAGATGTATTTACTTGGAGTAATGGGAGATTGTTCTCTAGGTTGGATAGATTCTTAACTTCCTCTGTATGGGAGGGGGAACATATGGATGTCAGACAATATTGTTTGCCTCGAGTGGTCTCAGATCATAAGCCTATGTTTCTAGTTGGTGGTGGCATGCACAGGGGGTCGGTTCCGTTTAGATTCGAGAACATGTGGTTGCAGGTAGAAGGCTTTAAGGATCTCGTTAGGAAGTGGTGGGAAGGGTATGTAGTTCACGGGAGTCCATCATATCGTCTCGCCAGAAAGCTGAGGTTGTTAAAGGAAGACTTAAAGAGTTGGAATAGGGAGGTTTTTGGCAGGACTGAGATTAGATTGGCCACCCTAACGAAGGAGCTACAGGTTCTAGAATCCAAGGAACACTTACCAGGGTTATCTGATGAAGAGAAGGATCGCAGGGTTGAGTTGAAAGCAGAGTTAGGTAGAATCCTGATGGCGGAGGAGACGTCTTGGAGACAAGAATCTCGTGTCACATGGCTAGCAGAAGGTGATAGGAATACAACATTTTTCCATCGTATGGCGAATGCTCATCGCAGGTTCAATTACATTGGAAAGACTAAAGTGGACAGAGTCCTCCATGAAGATCCGGATTCTTTGGCTAGTGGTATTGTCGGGTTCTACGAAAAGTTGTACAAGGAACCTGAACAGTGGAGACCCAGAGTGGACGGGTTGTGGTTGCCGTCCTTGAATATGGAGGAGGTGGATCGGTTGGTAAGGCCATTCGGGGAGGAGGAAGTCTCAAAAGTGTTGATGGAGATGAGGGAGGACAAGGCTCCGGGTCCAGATGGTTTCTCTATAGCCTTTCTCCAACATTGTTGGTCAGTGGTAAAGGAGGACATTATGGTTGTCTTTGAGCAGGTATATGACATGAGGGATTTTGAGAAAAGCCTTAATGCGACCTTCATTATCCTTATTCCGAAAA
>BRYF01000003.1:16990000-16992500 GCA_030159135.1 Actinidia polygama | reverse complement strand
AAATCAATTTCAAATAAATAAGTTAAAATACACTAACAAACCGAATAACAATGTTTCAGTTACAAAAAATTGGTATACTCGTCCCAGTCCTCCTGATCTTCAATTTGAAGAAAAGAACTTGGATAATCAATTTTCTGTTGAAGCTAAAAAATTATATGAGTGGAATATAGATGGTCTGAGTGAACATAATATTCTGCAAAAGTTACATCATATGTCAATGGTTGCAAATAGTTATCTTACAAATTATTTAGATTATACCCAGTCAGATATTGTAGATCTTTTAGCATCTGGTTTTACAGGAATGCTAAAATCTTGGTGGGATAAGTATTTCTCAGAAGAACTGCGAGAAAGCATTAAACATGCTGTCCAGCTTGATGAGAATAACTTTCCTATCTATTTTTTTTTAATTCTATTTTTTAATTGGCTTTGATACCAATTCACTGGTAAAAATGTTGAGTGCTGCAGTATGCGCCTGCATCATATTTCAGTAAAACTATTGTAAGTCAATTTATATTGTTTTTCAAGTTGTATTTCAAGTCAAGTTAATTTCAAGTTCTTTATTTAGATCTTGTGCTCCTCTTTCTTCTTGTTTCCCTTAAAATGGTATCAGAGCCAAACGTCGATTGTTGAGTTAATTGATTAGTTATTTCTTTTCTCTCTTCTCATTACACTTGTTTCAGAGAAGTCTTTACCCAGTTAACATTCTAAGATTCATTGTCCTGTTGACGGTCACCTTGGAAGTAGCCACCCTACCTCTTGTCCATATCTAGAGTAAGTCCCGGCAGACAGAGTGTAAGACCTGGCAGTTAAGATAAGGAGTCTACGTGCGGTATGTGTGAAACCAGCGTATGTGCATTAAACATGATAAATGAGTCAAAGAACTAAACTGAGTAAAACACTTTAAAGAAATTAGAGTCATGAGTCGACTGTTTAGAAGTAATTCTTCAGTTAGTTCTCGATCTTCTTTGACAACTATACCTAATATAGTTAACGAAGAAGAACATGAATATCAAGATTTAAATATTGACTTAAGTAACTGGAATATACCTAAAATACCTATTAAACAGATTTACAAAACAAGTTTTTTACAGTCATCTTTTATTACTGATATGAAAGTCAAAACTGTTGAACAAGTTTATGCCCTGACTAAAGAATATGAGTCATGTTATTTATTAAGTAAAGAAGCTATGAGAGAACATAAGTCCAGAGGCCATAATTTTATTCACATAGGACTAGTCCAAGTTGCAGTCAAACCTTTAACAATTAAAGGGAAAAATGCATCTATAATCTTAGGATTAAGAGATGCTAGATTTAAAGATTTTAAAACCAGTATTATGGGATTACTAGAAACAGGTTTAAATAATGGACCAGTACACTTTAACTGTTATCCTGATTTTACTTTGAGCCTTAGTGATCCACATATTACTAAAGCAGTCACTTTAAATATTAAAACTACAGGAGCCTTCACAGAAATGCTAGAAGGAAGTCACACAGTTGCACTTATATATAGAATATATTATAAGTGTATGAAGATTAATTTAAATGCTCAAGCTCTAGTAAAAAGTCCTAATGATCAAACTTTATTAATTAATAGTAGCACTGAAAATGCTAATATTAAAATACCCAGGCCAGTTATATGGAACGAAGTCACCCTTCCAGATAGTTGATTGTTAAATAATGAAAACTATCAAAAGAATGTAGTAAATAATGAAGATGATTTAGAATTTATTCACCAAAATACAGATGGCACAGTTAACATAAGCTTTAAAGATCTAAGAAGTAATACACCTTCTAGACATAGCTTTGATAATAGAAGTACTACTACCAGTCTAGGAAGCACTTCCAGAAAACACAGTAAAATTCCCTCTAGACATAGTGTAGACGGAGAAAAAATGTCAAACATTTACAAAAATGATAATGAATTTATCAACCCTATTAAACCTAAGACTAAATTAAAAGGAGTTGAGTCTTCTCCACAGATAAGTAAAGCTAGATACAGCAGACACCCTCCATTTGGAAGCAAGGAGGAAGAGGAAGAAGTTGAATCCTCTAATGAGTCATCTACACAAACAGATACCCCAGTCAAGCAGATCCCAAATGCTCCAGTTCAACAGGCTCCATTGGATCCCTATCAGTCATCCAAGCTTGCCCCAGCAGCTTCCTCCTCACAGTCAAAATCAAAGAGATCTACCTCTTCCAAAGACAAAGGAAAAGATAGATCTTCCAATTCAGACAGTAAAGAGCTTCTCAAGCTATTCACCCAGTTCATCAGAGCCCAGGCCCAAGTCAAAGCCCAAGATGAAGAGTCAGCCCAAGAAGAGTCAGATGATGATCTTTTAGAGGACGATGAATCCAATCATTCAGAGGCCTCTGTTAAATCATCAAGTCAAAAGCCCTATACGTACCAGTCACAAGATGCTCAAGACCCTTTTGCTTAAATCTGCTTCAGTCACTACTGTCCAAATTCAATGACAGAAAAGCTGCAGATTAGTCAAAAGGA
>BRYF01000003.1:16967500-16972500 GCA_030159135.1 Actinidia polygama | reverse complement strand
ACTAACATATTTAAAATGGTGTCGTTTTCCTTAGTTTAAATAGCATAAATTTAGCCATTAGGCCAACGAGTTTGAACTTTGAACAAAGGTCAAACTTGGTTCCTATAGTTTTAATTGAAACAATTATTTCACTTTGGTCCCTCTAAGGACCAAAGTATAGCTCTAGCCAAACTACAAGAACCTGCAGGAAACATTAACATCTAAACATAGCTATGTTATCTTCACGGGCTCACTTTCTGACTAAATTCTTAAACAGTTATTTGTGAAGAAACTAAATTAAAATAAAATTGAAATTTAGGATTTTAATTGGTTAAATTAAAAATATAAGAACCAAAGTTAGACTTTAAAACTACAGGACTATTCGTGAAATTTAGCCAATAAAACCCCAATTACCACTTTTGATCTATTTCTTCTCCACGATTACAGTGAGCCACAGATTGAGCCTCAGTGCGCGATCTCTGTCCGTCCCCCTCTCTCTCTCTCGGTCGACTGCTGAGCCACCACCACCACGATCCTGGTCTCGCTTTACTACGTCCGACCAGTGAGCGGCCTCGATTGACGTACGGCCTCTCTCTCTAGTGCTGAGCCTCCACCACCACCATCATTGTCTCGAACCAGTAGCATCGTTTTTGTCCTAGCAGGTACCATCGGTTTTAATTAAATTTTTGCTTCAGTTGGATTGATCTTTGAATCTAAACAGATATATTTGAACTATGAGTCGTAGGTTTTCAATGAGAGAAGACTGTCGAATTTTTTTAAAATTCTTAAAGTTAGAATTAGAATGATTTTAGGAATTAGTACGAGTCCTTTTATTCTCTCTCTTTGCATTATATTCTCGATTCATCATACCATAGTTTTGAGACCTAGGTATTGTCTTTCTGATTCTAAGTAAAAATGGCCACCTAAGATCTTTGCACTTGGATTTTTTTAAATTTAGATTATTTTGATGATTAGGTATATATTTGGCTTTGTTATCGTTTAGAGTTTTGAAAAATTAACCTAATTCAATTTTTTTTCCCTCTATGATATGACGTTGCTACTTTGTTTGACGAGGTTGGAGAATGAAGACTTTCTTTCTACTTCATGAGTGAAGCATGCCAAACAGAAATGAGATATCTTTGTTCTTCGCTGTAAGTGCTTGTTTGGCTGAGGGATATGGAGGGGGGATAATTTTTCCTCCCGGATAACTTTTTCCTCCTATATAATTTTTAGACCAGTAGGTGAATAAAGACGGATAATTTTTGAGTGGTTTAGAACCTAACTAAAAATTATCCGGGGGATAAGGGGTGGAGGATAAGGAAAAAAAATATATAGAGAGAAATAAGATGTATATTTTTATTTATATATATATATATATAGAAACAAAATATATATTTTTCATATCTAGATATTTTATATTTTGTTTCTCTATATGTATTTTCTTCCTTATTCCCCACCCTTATCCACCCATTCTAAATTTTATCCAAACAAAATTAAAAGTTATCCCCCTCCAAAAGTTATCACTTCTAAAATTTATCCTCCCTCTAAAACTTATCCTTCTAACATATCCGCCAGCCAAACGACCCCTAAGTGTTATAGAAACAAACAGTCTATTTTGACCGGTTGTCTTAGTTTTACTAGACATTTTTGCTTTATTTATTATATTTTTATTTATACATTATGCACTGTAACTTTTTTTTTTTTTTAGTTTAATTGTAATCAATGAATATGTGGGTTTGTTTTACAATTATTGATTTATTGCTTTCAACAAGTGAGCAAGTTGCCATATGATTTTGTGAATTTAGCACGGATATTTTGTGAAGAAATATTGGAATGTTTTTGGAAAAAATCATTCTAACGACGAAATATTTTCTCGTCATTTATTGGGGGAAAGATGTTTAGCGAGAACATATTTTGTCACATTTTGGTTGACCAAACTGGATTTAGTGATGAAATTATTTTGTCAACTTTATTTATTGACGTGCTTGGCAATGGGGTCGCCTATTATTTTACAAAAAATATAATTAATAAAATTCTAAAATATGTAGTGACAAAACGTGACATAAGCTGAGCAAATTGTATTATGTGGGCGAAGAAACATTTTGTCGCTAAATTATATTAGATGAGGAAATGAGATTTATCGCTAAAAAGTTTGTGAGTGACAAAACAATTTTTTTGTCGAGGGACACTTTCAACGACAGAGGTAACGCGACGAATCATGCTAAGAAACATTTTTGTCGCTAAGTATGTTAATGACAAAATAGGGCTTTTTGGAGAGAAGATCATTTTGTCTCGGAAATTTTGTTGTAGTGCAACAAGATGCTATCTCGGCTGCAAATGGTAACAGACAGGAAATAGGAGACTAGAAATTTATATAGCAAAACTAAAGTCAGATCACTCCCAGCAAGCATAACCTAAAAGAATTCCCAGAAAGTCCCTTTCGAAACTCCATCGTCTACCTCCACAGTAACCAATTCCTATTCTAATTGGAGAGTGCTTCATCACCTTTCCTAATTTGATCGTTTTTTTTATTTACTCAACTTTTCTATTTTTTATCCGAAATGAAGAAGAAGCAAGGAAGGAAAAAAATAGAAGTTACTAATTCGAATTGAAAGATATCGTTGCAATCAATAAAGTAATAGTAAATAATAAGTAATATAATGATTTCTAAACTATATTTCTAATCGTACTACAGTATTTCATTTAAGTATCTTGTATAATTCTCTTACCCTAGACCCAAATTTTACACTCTATCTCTGTTGGAGAGTCTTTGGTTGCCATCACACGTCTGTCTTATTGGAGAGTGCTTCATCACCTTTCCTAATTTGATCGTCTGAGAGTCTCTGATCGCCATTACACGGCTGTCTTATTGGAAAATACTTCATCACCTTTCTTAATTTGATCATCGGAGAGTTTCTTGTCGCCATCAAACAGCTATCACATTGACTTCTCATATTCTTGAGGAGGTACAAACCAGCCAATCAGATTTTGACCGTATCAAATTTCATTAGTATTCTCCAATATCTCATATATGAAAAGAAAAAAATAAATTATAATTATTTTATATTTAAGTAATCCTCAAAATATTCTTCTTCGCATCTCGCTAAATTATACATAATTTAATGACCAAACTCATATCAAAGACATGCAAGTAGTTACGTACAATTCATACAATGCTTGATTATAGGTTGATCATTCAAATATTGTGAGTTACTATTAAGTCACTCTGGGTTGTAGGATTCAAGCTGTAATATTGGATTAGTTAGTATGATGGGATACATAAAATCTCATGGACTTAATGCCCTTGAACTTAATTTTAGGATAAGGATTGATTTTGGCACTCCCCTTTTTGTTCAACTTCACTTTAGTTTTTTGTCTTTTTAGGTAAATTTACTCAAATACCCTTTTATGTAATTTAAATTTTGGGCAAAAGTGATTTAAATATTATAAATACAAAAAAAAAAAAGACAAAAAAAAAAATGCAGTTGTAGAAAAAATGGAGTGAAAATTACTATTCTAATTTTAAGTTGTATTGTAGATTGTAGTTTGTTGTTTTTTTAATATTGGTTTTTATTTTAAATTTGTTTGATGGGTGATACTAATCATAAGAGTTAGTTGTTTAATTAAGACTGATAGTGCAAAACCCAACTGTTCCTTTGGCCATTTTAGGAAATTGATCATTGAAGCTCGATTCATCAAAGTCATATCTTTGGTTCAATTTTCAAAATAAAATAATTTATAAGAATTTGAAGACAAATTCTTAATATTTTTTCAAATTACTTTTTTATTTTTTAAAAATTCTCAAAAAGCAAGTTTTGAAAACCATCAACCAAGTAATTTTTTTGAAAACTATTGTGCAAAACTGATTCAAAAAACGAAACCAAATAGAGATGCCAAGCAATTATAATTATACATTGGAGCTTTTCCATTAAGGCCCTCATCGACCCAGATGGAGATTCTAAGCTTTTGTAATATGAAAATCAATTTCTTATTTCCTATATGATCATTTAGACAAATATTGATCATGTATTGGAGAGCCTTGTAGATAAACTTGAATATAGTATTCATGTCGTACATACATTTTTTTTTGATATTCAAGGCCATAATAGTAATTTGTTCATACATCTTCGCAAAATTGGATAGAATGAAAGCTTAATCGCGTTTCTCATATAAATTTCACTCGATCAACATTTAAATTTTCAATAATTTCTTACAAATTATGGTATGCTATAATCCATCAACCTGCTACCTAAAATCTTTCAATGTGATTGGAATAATAGGTTTCCATATATTTTTCCCAAAATAAAAAGTTTTATCAGTATTACATTTGAATTTCTGGCTTGAATGGAAGCATGCCTGGCCCAGGAAGCCACTGTTTGGGCTCCAAAAGAGTTAGAAAAGTAGGGCCCACCCAATCCAAGTTGTCCACAACTAAGGGCACAAACCCAATTCGGTGGCCTAAGTGAAGTTTTAAAAAACGTTGGGTATAATTTGAGTATAATAGATTTTAACCCTAGAGATACTGCTTTGTTTGGTTTAACTTACAAAATAATTTTTTAGTTGCTTTGATTTTTGAATTTTTTTGTCTTTTAGTGAACTTGTTTCATTGTTTAATAAAATTTACATTTTTACAATTTTTCTTGATGAAAGACATTTGAAAATATAAAAAAAATTGTTAATTTTAAAAAAAAATCCACTAAAGGCAAGAAAATTAAGTAATTTATCAAGTGAACATGTTTTTTTTAGTCTTTAGTGCATTTTTTTTCAAAATCAGATGAAAATCTTTACATTTTGAACTCCTCTCTTTAAGTGGAATAAAAAAATATAAAATTTTATCAAATAAAGACGAAAAAAATCAGCCCTATGTATATTGAATATTGTACAATAGACAAAAAATGGCCCCCCTAAGTTTTTCAAGATTTCTACGTGTAGGCCCTAAAGTTTATGTGTTTTACTCCAATGTATAAGAGAGGCGTAACTATATCACTTATTATGAAATAGCACCAATCCAATTGATTTGA
>BRYF01000003.1:16925000-16927500 GCA_030159135.1 Actinidia polygama | reverse complement strand
ATCACAATACAAATTTGATCTCTTTAATACAAATATAACACTCTAACTCTCTAACTCTCTAATTTGTATTATTAATTGGTTCGATTATGGTTTTAAAGGGAGGAACAAGTTGGTTCCACTAGTCTGAGTAAACGAAAGCTAACAGATGATCATTAACATAGTTTACTCATAAAATTATGAGTTAAGTAAAAACTGTGATAGTTTTCACGTTGGTAATGTTTTAAAGTTTATGAATTTTTTACTTACCTTCAAAATGTGATAATTTTATCAAACTTTCCTATTGTTTCAAAGTGAGTTAATTTTTTCACACCACCGGCCCCAAATCCGCGTGTGATATTTTTTTTCTTCCACATATTGGATTTTGAATTAGGTTGACGGCTTAGATTGTAATTTCATGAAAAAGAAAGTTATTTTGCTATTTTCGATTTGTAGAATTGTGAAATTAAAATTTATACTTCTGGTAGATAAATAAACGGTTGAATTGAGGGAATTCAGTTCGATTTCTTTTGTCTGTACGTTTTTCTTGATTTTTCTTACTCATTCTGGAATCTTTTTTTCATAATAACTCTTTAAACATTAATTGCATTCCATGAGAATTGGAAGAGTAAGAAGACATGAAGCTTCTTTAGCAACATAAAAAAGCTTAGGTTTAGTGTCTTCCATCCCACATCGATGGTATGTGGGAGCAAGAGGCTCATTTGCATCTATAAAGGTCTTGGTTTGAGACCCACAGCTGGTTAGACTTTAGCAATTCTTTAGGCTAGCCGCTGAAATCTAAATCATTATATGTTTGGCAGTTTATATTAAGCATAATTTATAGTCCAATTTTATTGGGCATATATTTTTGGAAAGCTTTGGGGCATTAGGCCTTGCAAAAATTATGCATCAACTAGTTTTTGGAATTCAAGAGTCATGATGAGAGATAGCAAAATTTGATTAAATTGGTTGGTATAAATTTAGGAAATAAACATATCGTCCCTAATGTATGCATCCCAATTTTATTGATTTAATTTCTATTTGGATGTCTAGAGTTTAGAGATTAAATGTGAACATTATTAGAAGGAATTGGACGCTATGGTTTATACAATGTTTAGACGTTTAGAAGGGTGAGAGATCGTTTTTAGTCGCAGTAAGGTTAAACAGAATGAATTCTTTTACCACCTTTAGCACTTCTGTTCATCTCTTTGTTATTGACACAATACATTTTGATGAGATGATTTGAGAAAAAAATTTAAGCCTTGCTGGCATCTGAAAATGTAACCAAATAACTTCAGTTCCGTAACCAGCTATCAATTGAGATCCAATTTCTTGACGTTTCTACGTGTAATTCAAACTATCTTGTAGATTTTTAACAATTCGAGGCTCAATCTTCAGAAACAAAACCATCAATCAGTCCTTTGGCTTCAACGCATCTCCACCTTTGTGGGTTTGCTTCACCAAATCATGATATCCACCGCCTGGTAAGGTCGCATGCGCAGTTCAAATCCCAGTTCATGTCCTCCACAACCTTCAATCATTGATGTCCAAGGTACGAGATCTCTAAGTTACAATATCCATTAAAGATTAGATTCACCAGAAAAGTTAAGGCCAACAACTGTAACACATGCAGACAAGTTGGGTTTAATCCCACATCGACTGACTAACAAAACAAGAAGGTTTTTTTATAAGGCAGAGAAGACAAGAAAGGATACGACCTTACTTGAACAGGATCTGTTCTATAGGCTCGTACCTCTGTGTCCTTGATTTCTAAGGAGACAGGTCCCCAAGTCTGGTGGATGAAACATGACCTCTTGACCAGAGCGTGATTAACAGCTCCTGGTTGGCCCTAGTCGGACCTCCCATGGCCGTAGAGGATCGTTCTCAGCTGGTCTCGACCAGTTGGGATTGCTCAAGCGGTTGTCTGACAGACTTCCACCCGATTACCTTTTTGAACCACACTGTTTAACCTTAAATTCTGCTTTGCTGGGTCTTATTTTTGCTCAGCTATTAACAATCAGAATTGCAGATTTATGGGTTCCAATCCCAATTTCATGTAGGATTTGGTGGCGGAAAACAGCATCAATGTTTGCATAAGCATAGCCAGAAATCATGTGTCCGGTACAGCTAATCTCTGTGAGGCATTTCGTCGAACACATTGCGAGCATGGTCAATTGACACGCGGTCTTTATAGAGATTCATGGTTGTGTTTCAGGAAGGACACGAATTTGATGCAAAACCCACTTGAATTGGAACCAGTCCTCTCGTTTATTCTTATTGGACTGGACTGGGCCGGGACCGGGTTTAGATGAGAGAATAATTTTAGGCTACGCCTAGCAACTCGTGGGTCGATTTTAAATCCTGTCGGTCAAGAGTGAGAAGCAATTTTTTACTTTTTCTTAAATTTCTTTCTTTTAATGAAATTTCAGTGTCGTGTTTCACCTATTCGACAGAAACAAAAACTAAAATAAAAGCTAAGAAAAATAGAATAAAAAAGGTTTTGATGTACAATGATTAATGCATA
>BRYF01000003.1:16885000-16890000 GCA_030159135.1 Actinidia polygama | reverse complement strand
TTTATTGAACTTTTTTTCAAATTACATTAAAAATTTTACATTTTTTGATCAAATGATGAAAAAAATTAATTAAAGACAAAAAGACTTAAATATCAAAATAACAAAAATAGTTCACTTGTAGCTAACACAAACTCGACCTTAGTTATTGAGGCAACAATTGTGTAGATAAGAACATATGATGGTTGGGTAAAGTTTTTTTTTGTTTTAATAATTCGGTATTCGGCACAATAATCGACTATTCTTGAGACCAATTTTACCATTCACTCTCTCTATTGTAATTCTCTATTTAATCCTCAATCATTTACTCTAATTTTTTTAAAGAGATTTTGGTTATAGCTCTATGAGAGTTTTTTTTTTTTAGCTCAATTAGTCAATCTAAAAAAATTTTAAAGCCAAAACTCTATTTAGCCCAAATAGACATAAATACCCCTGTTATTTTGTATACTCCTAAAAAAATTCTCCTTCCCCCCCATGTTTCTTTATACACCACTACCAAAATATCTTTTTATACCCCAACTGCACTTATACTATTGTCGATCACAGTTGCTCGCGGCCAATGACTTTTCGACAATTAGCCGACAACTTTTCGCCCAGTCACCGACGTCTTGAAACAGTGAAATTTAACTATTTGTTATAGTCGATTTTTATTATTTTCAAAAGTGACCAACGTTCAAAATAAAGAACAATAAATTTTAAGTATTTTTTTCTTGCCAAAAATCGAACAAAATTATGTGGACTTTTACTTGCATAAATCTATCATTTCACTCTTTTTAGTCATCAACATTACAAGCCACGGAGTGTAAACATACATATGTACACACACACTATAGATGGAGAGAGGTTGAGCGAGAAATAGAAAATCGGTGAATAGGCAACATAACAAACCTTCAGTTGGACAAGATCTTGAACCACATTTGGAAAAGAAATTGATATATAACTAGACTAGATCTGGAACAACATGCATTCGGGGTGACTAGTCGACGGTAGAGTGAGCAAAGTTGAATTGTGGTAGTGATGTCGCAATGGCTTGGCGGCGGCAACGACAATGAGGGTGTGGTTGTTGATGTAGTAGTGCAAAGAGAGAGTGACTCAAATACATTTTAACTTATTATTTTCTTTTTTAGTGTTTTATAGTATAAAGTACGAAGGGGACCATATTATACATAAACCCTAATTTAATTGACACTAGCCTAAGTATCTTTTAATTTAATGAATTTTATAATTTCATAAAATATACTAAGCACAATACCCATCCTCCAGCCCAATTTTTGATTTTTTTTTTAGTTTTTTAATGCCGGGTACTGGATTAGACCATTTCCAACCCTCCCCCATTCTCCCATTTTTTCATCTCCAACTAGGGATGGCAACGGGGCGGGTTGGCCTCTCCCACCCATGCCCCGTTTAATAAACGGATTGGGATTTCGTCTCCCACCCCCGTCCCGTTTATAATATTTTTTTAATTATATATATAAACGGATTGGGATTTCGTCCTTAACTCGGTTCTCTCACAATGTTTTTTTTAAAAATCAGTAAGGAAATATAAAAAATAAAAAAAACGAAGCACAGGAAAAAAAATGCCCCTTATTTTCTCTATACCCAGATCCCTCCCAGTCTTAGCGCCATAAACCCTCTAATATGGGATTTTCTCTGGCCTCTGAATCTCTGATATTTGCTGACTTTTGATACATGTATGAATTTATTTTTACTTTTGTGGGTTTTTTTGTTTAATGCGAGTTTTTTTTTTAATTCTTCTGATTTTTCTGTGTTTTCGTGATGGTATAGGGTTAAAGGGTATGTGCATTTGTTCATCCAAGTTGTTTTTGTGATTTGGGGGGATTGAAACCCCTTTTGGTTTGCCTTTTTTTTTTTGAGGTTTTTTGACTTAATTTTTTTTGTTTATAAGCAAAAAAATCAATATTTTGAAGCTTTTTTCTTTTTTTGCTTGTCATATCTTATTAAAAGCAAAAAAATAGAAAAATTTAAATGTAAATAGTGGATTTTACTATGACCGAATTAACCATTTGATATTTTTTGTGGTTTAAAACTATCTTTCTTTTACTTATCCTAATCACACAAAATGTAGTGACAAGGAAGTGAAGGAGGCTCTTATATTGGCAAATGCTAGTGGAGTATTTGAGCAACTCAAAAAGGAGCCCTCCAGCAATCAGATAGTATTATTACTTGGGGCAACACTTTCTTCTTTTTGTCTCTCAACATACGCATAGGCGCACAATATAGCGTTTCTTGATTATGATTTGATGTTGAGGATTGTTTTTCACTACAACACATAACATGCATCGAATTGATTATGTTCTTTTTATTTTTTATTAGTTCTACCATTATGGAGAAATTCCTGAAAAGAAAATCAATTGTAATGCAAGAATTATCTTCTACCCAAATGATTTATTTTTTACTTTTGATAAGCAAAGACTGATATAACTTGTTGAGTTTTATCCATCTAATTTTTCTGCAATAGATCTTATGGCCATTGACAATCAACTTCAGAACTACATTGTTGATATGTGCTCCAACAACGAGTTTTTTGAACTCAAAGGAATTGGTGATCTTGCTAGAATGTTAGTAGAGACAAAAAAGAATATCGTCTATTCATTAGTTTATTTGTTTGTAAAATTGACATTACTTTTACTCGTTGCGACTACAACTGTGGAAAGAGCTTTTTCGCAATGAAATTCATAAAGAACCGTTTGCGTAACTGAATGGGAGATCAATGGATGAATGATTGTTTAGTTACATATATTAAAAAGGATGTATTTGATAGTATTGACAATGAGCTTATTATGCAACAATTTTAGAAAAATCTCGTCGAAGGCAATTGTAAAGTTCATGTAGTTAGGTGTGTTTTTGTTAAAATAATAGTATCAGTGTATGGAAATCATCTTTTGTTTATGATTTGAGAAGTTCAATTGTAATGGATATTGTTAGAATAAATTTTTGAATGACACCCTGAAAAAATTCCTGAAGTTGCCACTATTTAATGTCCCATTTTGTGATTGCATTTTCAGATTGGTAGTTTAGGTACAAATTGCAGAGAGAGAGAGAGAGGAGAGAGAGAGAGAGAGAGAGAGGGGTTTATGTTTGATTTTTGCGGGTGTGGGTTGCAATTGGCCATCAACCAT
The DNA here is from genome assembly GCA_030159135.1 of Actinidia polygama. NCBI lineage: Eukaryota > Viridiplantae > Streptophyta > Magnoliopsida > Ericales > Actinidiaceae > Actinidia > Actinidia polygama. The sequence goes on along the minus strand of BRYF01000003.1, from coordinate 16,886,863 downwards.
CACCGCCATCTCCATCACGGTTCCTAGGTACTCTAACGAGTCCTCTCGGGGAAGGCTCTCTCGACCGATGTGTTCACCATAAAGAGGGTGGGACTCAACCGCATCGCCAGAGGAGCTCGCCTCTTTATCTCCAAGTCGTTCCTTGCCCTAATTGGCAGACGCCACGGCCCCCAAAGAGCCGAAAACCCAGCAAAAAGATTTTGACTCGAGAAGCACCAGGACGGAATATCACCCTGTTGATTCCACCGAGCTGAAAATTTTGTCAAAAACTTTGGGCTCGTCGCCATACAGCCTCAGTAGTTTGTTGCAATATTTTTCTGAGGTACATAAGATGGGATATTAACCCTTAGGATGACAAAAATAAAAAGAGAATAATGAAAAACTTTGAGACCGACCTGGAACTCCCCATGATGTCGGGACCCTTGGGACACCCTCACGAGAAGAACCTTCGAGAAGCTCCCAATGATCCCCTGAGACAAATAAAAACTTGCTTTTCCACCCCTTGACGTTGCTGGGGTATCCTCCGAGCAAGGTTTTCTTGTACCTCGCCTTGAAGTACAACCAGCCTTGATCTGGTTTAGGGTTTGTGTTTAGGCTAAACAAATTCCTAAATTCAGAAAGGGACATGGTATATTTGTAGGCCAACTACAGCACCATCGCACAAACGATACTTTGCCACGCGTTGGGAACAAGCTGGGCAAGGCAGATGTTATAATATTACAAAATCAGTTTAATTGTAAGATGAATGGGAAATCGTAAGCCTGTGTGAAAGGTCGCTTCATAAAAGGCCACCTCATTCGGCCGGGCTAAAGATATGGTCTCATTCTCGTTGGGAATTCTAATTTGGACACCTGCCGGGAAAGAGCATGACTCTCTAAGGAGGGCCACTTCTTCCGCGGTCATTGTGTTCGTCTCCTTGTCCACCGAAGGATGAACGACCGCCAGAGGATTGACCGGAGAACCCTCCATGGATGAGGTGGGGGATTGGTTCACCTCGTCAGTTATATAGGATGATCCTTCACCTAAGTGGTCGGACACTTAAGAAGGTAAGGAATTATCTAAATTCTCCGTGCTACCTACGTCGGACCTAAGGGACATATACTATAGAATGAATATTTAACAAGGTGTTTGAGAATACTTACTGAGGACAAAAAGGTGAGAAGGCGGTCACCACAAACAACGGCGAGGAGAAAAATAAAACGGGGGCAGCAATTTGGTAACATAAGTGAAAGAGCACAATGGAATGGGTGGGACCACCCCATACTTATAAGAGATGCCTAGGGCTGAGATTCATCAGCCCCAACGCTTCAGATTTCGCGACGCTTCGAGTAACGAGCTGCTAACTGCCCTTCCTGCCAAACGCATCGTTAGTGCGCCATTCTTCCCGCCGAAATCTGTGGCCGCACAGTCATTCTTGCCAAAAGTCTCGTTAATGCGCAGCCATTTTACTCACGCCATCACATCGGCATTTAATGCCTCCCTCCACGTGTCCACCTCTAAAAACACGCCATTATCGCACTGCTAGAAAGTTATTATTTCTCAATTACTCGTAGATCCCGAGATCCATCTCGGCATCTCGAGTAGGGGCTACTGATGTGTGATGAAATATTTACCAAGTTGAGTGCATCACCTCAGCATTTACCTCGCCATGACTCCAGATAATCCTGGTCGCCCACCGTATGATTGCCATGCAATCACATCGCCAGAGTATGAAAATGAGTTATCTCTAGGTCGCCACCAGGCGAGGTAATTAACATCGCCAGACAACAGATCATCTCCATACGGACTTCATCTCCGCAAGGATACTATCTTCACTAGGAAACTATCTCCGGAAGAGGTTCTCTCCAGATGTCAGATCGCCCT
>BRYF01000003.1:16855000-16867500 GCA_030159135.1 Actinidia polygama | reverse complement strand
TTTTTAAATACTTAAACTTTTTAAATACTTAAATTTCACACCTCCCCTGTCCCCCCCACCTCTTGTGACTAATATTTTTTTTTGATTTTTCACTTTTACCCCTAAGCCCCTCCGCTTATTTCTCTTTTGCCATTAACCCTTTAATTCAATTTTTTTTCTTTTAATACCACCGGATATTTATTAAAAAAATTGATCAATTTTTTTTAATCTTTATTTTTTTTTAACTTTCACCTAACGAATTTTTATCTAAATTTTTTTTTTATGATAAATCTTATAATTTCTTTTACTTCCACCTCCAAAAATTTTTATCTCAAAATTATTTTTATAATAATATTTTTTTATATAAAAAATATAAGGTGGGAGTAAAAAAATTTATAAAATTTTATCATATATTTTATATAGCCATTCAACTATTTTATTCTTTTTTTTCTTTTAATACCCCTTGATCCTATTTTTTTTCTTTTTTCTTTTACTTTCGAATTTGTGTATTTTTTTTTCTTTTTTTAGTTTTTTTGTTAAATTTGATAAAAAAAATAAAAAAATTATTTTTACTTTCACTTACGATTTTTTATATAAAAAAATATGATAAAATTTTATAATTTCTTTTACAATCACCTTATATTTTTATAAAAGAAAAAATATTGATAAAAAAAATAGTTTTGAGATAAAAAAAATTTGGAGGTAGGAGTAAAAGAAATTATAAAATTTTTTGTAGATAAAAATTTGGAAGATGAAAGTAAAAAAAAATAAAAATTTGATTAATTTCTTTTAATAAATAATTAAGAGATAATATTTTTTAATAAATTTTTATACAGATTAAGGGCCCGTTTGGCAAGGAGATAAGGAGGGGGGATAATTTTTTCCCCCGGATAACTTTTCCCCCCGGATGTTAGACCCTAACTAAAAGTTATCCGGGGATAAGGGGTGGAGGATAAGGAAAAAAATATAGAGAGAGAAACAAAATGTATATTTTTATTTTTATATATATATAAAAATAAAGTATATATTTTTCATATCTAAATATTTTATATTTTGTTTCTCTATATGTATTTTATTCCTTATCCCCCACCCTTATCCACCCATTCTAAATTTTATCCAAACAAAGTTAAAAGTTATCTCCCTTCAAAAGTTATCCCCCTCTAAAATTTATCCTCCCTTTAAAAGTTATCCCCCTCCCATATCCTCCAGCCAAACGAGCCCTAAGTGAGAGAGAGAGAGATGAGGGTGGGGGTTAAAGTTGTCCAGATAAAATTTTTGGTCATCACATCACCGCACACACCCTGTCAGAGGGGGTGCGAAAAACAAATCTCTCTCAAATAGCGGGTCCCACTGAGACCACACATGCGTCACGACTCCAACACTTCTCAAAGAGTCGTATATACGAGTATTATTTTAAGCGGCTTAGCCTAAAAATTACTGGAAAACGCGAACAATTGGAACCAAAAGCTCGCGCATTTACAGCAGAAATAGAAATATCTCTCTCTCTCCTCTCTCTGGAGTTGCAGAATTAAAGCCTGGTACGCCTCCGAATCAAAGCCAGGTAAAAGATCAATTCGAGCAATCTTTTACTTTTCATGTGATTCTTCTATCTCTTTCTACATATGTAGGGGGAATTTGTATGTATGCTTGTGATCTTGTATATTCAATAAGAATTCTAGGAGGTAAATGCCTTGTGATCTTGTATATTCAAGAAGAATTCTAGGAGGTAAATGCCTGTTAGACCCATGTATGCTTGTGATCTTGAATATTCAAGAAGAATTCTAGGAGGTAAATGCCTGTTTGACCCATGAGCATGTGTGTGGAGGACGAATTTATCTTAAAGAAAAAATATCCAACACTCGACTTGATCAACCTTTCCTTACATTTTTTGCATCTTATCGTATAAGATAATTGGTCACATTATTTTACACATAGCATTGAATTTATGAATTACTTATTTCACATTATTTATTAACTTCTTGTAAAACATGTTTCAATAATATTTTTTAACAGAATCAAAATGACACAAGATAAATACTTTAGGACCATTAACATCGTTTACTCATAAAATTATGAGTTAAGTAAAAAGTGTGATAGTTTTCACGTTGGTAATGTTTTAAAGTTTGTGAATTTTTTACATACCTTCAAAATGTGATAATTTTATCAAACTTTCCTATTGTTACAAAGTGCGTTAATTTTTTCCCACCACGGCCCCCAAATCCACGTGTATTTTCTTTTTTCACACATTGGATTTTGAATTAGGTTGATGGCATAGATTGTAATTTCATGGAAAAGAAAGTTATTTTGTTATTTGCCACCGAGTAATGTGTGGATGATGTCATTGTCATTATTCATTCATTTTGGTACTACAATTTCTCTTCAATTGAAATTTTCGATTTTGTAGAATTGTGAAATCAAAATTTATACTTTTAGTAGATAAATTAACGATTGAATTAAAGGAATTCAGTTCGATTTTTTTTTACATGTACGATTTTCTTAATTTTTCTTACGCGTTCTCATTTTTTCTTATGCTCCTACTAGTAATGGAATCTTTTTTTCATAACTCTCTAAACATTAATTGTCATTCCATGAGAATTGGAAGAGTAAGAAGACATGAAGCTTCTTTAGCAGCATAAAAAAGCTTAGGCTTAGTGTCTTCCATCCCACATCGATGGTATGTGGGAGCAAGAGGCTCATTTGCTTCTATAAAGTCTTGGTTTGAGACCCAAAGCTGGTTAGTCTTTGGCAATTCTTTAGGGTAGCCTCTTAAATCTAAATCTTAATATGTTCGGCAGTTTATATTAAGCATAATTATAGTCCAATTTTATTGGGCCTATATTTTTGGAAAGCTTTGGGGCGTTAGGCCTTGCAAAAATTATTTATCAACTAATTTTTGGAATTCAAGAGTCATGATGAGAGGGTCTCACATTGGGACCCACCATTTGTTAGTGATAAGGGATAATCGCACGTCGCCAAGGTGCCACGTCGCCTATCTTCACGACGATCTCCACAATACCTCACCCATATTTACGTCACCAGTCACTCTCCATATCGCCAATCAGGGATGTATCGCCTAACCGCCACATCGCTAGTGATCGTGATTGCCCTTTATACCACCGCTTGTAATTGATATGAATGTAATCTCACCAGTCTCCACATGACAAATGGGCGAGGTGAGATACATGGTCTTCTATCTCCATATGAACTCCATCTACACAGAGATTCTATTTGTACAAGGAAACTACCTTTGAAGAGATCCTTACCATCAGAACGCCTACAATCACGGGATGTTCTCCAGCTGTCAGATCTCTCTATTAATTCTCCGCTATCTTCGGGATATATTTTCATACTTAGCCGTCCGAGAATCACGCCATAGTTTCCTAACACGGATCTCCAATCTCCAACTATGTAAAGGCCACTCCCCTACCATTATGAGGTACATGACTGAACTTTGGCATAAAGACTGATAACTTTGCTTTCTCATTACTTAGCTTATATTCGCCTTGGTTGATTCGCACGCTGGAGGGATTTTGAGTAGACTCGCCTCTGCCGGTAACATTTGTTCATTGCTACGCAGATCGCCATAGTCTTTTTCGAGGTTACCACCTCGCCATCTAGAACAATTTGACTATTAGCTGCTCGCCCCAATTTTCTACCACAATAGTTAGTAATTTAGTAGGTTGTGTTTGAAAATTGTACACCTTGCAATTTTTGAATCCATAATCTTAAAAACTAAGAATGCAAAACTAGGTTACATTTCAGATTAATATTACCTTGTTTTTGATCTTTTCAACCTTATCCTCTTGTATAAATAAGATGGTGTAAATCGGGGATTGATAGCAAAATTTGATTAAATTGGTTTGGTATAAATTTAGGAAATAAACATATCGTTAGTAATGTATGCATCCCAATTTTATTGATTTAATCTCTATTTGGATGTCTAGAGTTTGTAGGTTAAATGTGAACATTGATGTGGGGTAAAATATTCGCACTTCGTCAAAGGACCACGTCACCCACCTTCAGGTAAATCTCCATAGTACCCCGTCGTGCTTGTCAATGCTCGTATCGCCATTCACTCTCCATATCGCCATATCGCCAGTTATCATGATCGCCATCGAACCATCGCCAGTAATCAGTACAAAGCTAAGCTCGCCAGTCTCTCCACTATAAATGGGCGAGGTGAAATACATTATCTCCGTACAAGTTCCACCTCAGGAATTCTATCTACGCAAGAAAACTACTTCTAAAGAGATTATTTCCATCACGACACCTACGATCACTGGATATCCTCCAGATGTCAGATCTCCCTATTAAATCTCTGATATCTCCGAGATAGACTTCTATACTTAGCCGTCAAAAGATCATGCCGCAGTTTTCTTACACGACTCTCCGTTCTCTATCTATATAAAGGTTGTTCCCCCCATTATTATGAGGTACACATAATTTTTGAATATATTTAAATACACGTTTTACACTCAAAAGCTTATCAAAGCTTTGCTGTTTTTATTCTTCTTGTTTCCTTGGTCTGATATTCAATTATTTTTGTTCATTGTTGCGCAAGTCGCCCGAGTAGTTACCGAGGTCCAAAACTGTTGGATTGCTCATCTCAATTTTTTACCATAACAGTTTGGCGCCGTCTATGAGAACGACAATTCTCAACCTTCTATGCACCTGTGCAACCGTTTTTTACCCAAACCAAGTGCCAGCAGCCCTTTGGATAATAGAGCTCGTCCAATGGCCAATACCAGCCAAGCTTTAGATCCCGAGGGTCTCCACCGTGAGATACACGGTATGCTTAACAAATGAGAATCATGAATGAAAACAACACCCGTTTGTTGCAGCTCCTCGTCGCAAACCCACCACAGGTTCCTCCAGCCCTTATCCATGAAAATCACCTGCCACGCCAACCTCGTCGATCTGGCGATGAAGTATCCAAAGCCACCACACTACTAGTCGAGTCAGACGAGCCCGGTCCCCTACCCCACGTCCTCAACGAGAAAGGAGTTCATCTCTTGAGTCCCGATCATCCAGCGGAGCTCCAGAAGTGGAAGGCGAGGAAGTTAGGAGAGGAAGGTCTCCTCACCGAAATAATCGAATACCTAGGTGCTGAAGCACTTCCACCTCCCAGAAGATCCAGGATCTTGATGCCCGCCTTGATGCCATCAACACAGGGCAGGCATTCTGGTGACAGTAGATGCCTTGATCAGACAGACTGAGCCGCCATTCACGGAGAGAGTATTAAGAGCTAGGGTTTCCTCCAGATTCAAACTGTCCACCTCGCTCGGAATCTATGAGGGAAAAACAGATCTCATGGATTATTTGGATTCGTACAAGAGCTTGTTGTTGTTCCAGGGTTGTTTTGATAAGGTGATGTGCAAGGCTTTTTCCACCACATTGAAGGGGTCGGCGTAGTCATGGTTCAGAAAGCTGCCATCTTGAACCATTGATTCATTTGGTGACTTGACAAGCTTTTCGTTGTCAACTTCATGAGTTGTAGAGTCAGGAAAAAGAACTCCTCTCATCTCTTCACCATTCACCAGAAGGAAATAGAGGACTTGAAGGACTACGTGAAGCGATTCAACCAAGCCATCTTAGAAGTAGAGGATCTCAACGACAAGGTGGTAATCATGGCCATGATGGAAGGACTTCGCCCTGGTCTACTGTTTGACTCCCTGTCTAAGAATGTACCTAGAATCTTATCGGTTCTCCAGAGCAAGGATGACAAATACATCGCCGCCGAGGAATTGGCCGAAGCAAAGCGGAGACGACGAGGGAAAGATGATCACAAGATAAAAGAGCCTGACATGAGGTGATCTGACTACAAGGATGAGACGAGGAACAAAAGGTCTAATCGAGATCCAAGACAGACTAACGATAGGCGACCTCGCACTCCACCTCGTCGCCCAGAATAGGTGTTGCCACCTCTCAATGCCTCCATTTCACAAGTACTCACGGAGATTAAGCATGAAGAATTCATCAAATAGCCCGAAAAAATCAAGACTGATCCTCAGAAGAGGAATAAGAACAAGTATTGTGAGTTCCACCGAGACCACGACCATAACACAAAAGTTGCTTCCAGATGAAGAAGTAGATAGCCGACCTTATCAAAAGGGGGTATCTTAGAAAATATGTTGTTGATTGCTTGCCTTCCAACTCGCTAGTAAGGAGATATGGCGACAACAGACCGACTGCTGGTGATATACAAGTGATCCATGGCGGATTTAGATCCGGCGGATGTTCAAATTCGTCCATAAACGAGCATGTCAGGAGCGCCAGTGGGCGAGCTGAGGAAGAAGTCTATAACCTCTCGTTGCCCTTCGTTGATATTCACCCGCCTATCACCTTCAACAATGACGATCTGAGAGGCTTATACCTCCCTCATGATGACGCCTTGATTGTTTCAGTCGTAATCGCTAACTTCAATGTTCAAAGGATCTTGGATGATAATGAGAGTTCAGTGGATATTTTGTTCACCTCGACGTTTGAGAAGATGATGATTGGACTGAATAAACTTCACCCTTTCCATACTCTCCTGGTAGGTTTGGGAGGAAATATGACGCATCCACTTGGGTGGATCAAGTTATCAGTTACCTTGGGGACGAAGCCACATCAGATCACCGTTTGGCAAGACTTCATCATTGTAGATTGCCTTTCGCCATATAATGCAATTATAGGTCGCCCTACTTTATGAGGAACTAGGGCTATTACCTCAACCTACCACCTGAAAATGAAGTTTCCCACTTCAACAGGGGTGGGCGAGGTGAGAGGCGATCAAAAAGTTGCAAGGCAGTGCTTCATTTTGGCCATGAAGGTTGAAACCTCCACAGCCCAAAATGTCCAATAGCAATTACAGATCTCCGATGCCCAGATGGAATCTCTTAGGAATGAGATGGAACAGGTTATCTTGGTGGATCCTCGAGAAACCGAAAACACCAAACCCCGTGAAGAAGGCACTCTAATCTCCATACAGCTAGATTATCTAGATCGTCACATTATGATTGGTACTGAACTTACCGATAAGCTACATTTCACCTTTGTGGATTTCTTGAAGAAAAACTTTAACATCTTCGCTTGGTCGCAGGGCGATGTCTCGGGCATTGACCATCGAGTCGCCATGCACAAGTTATTCACCATCCCCGAGCATCCCCCAATTCGCCAAAAGAGAAAGAAATTTGCCCCCGAATGCCTGAAAGTCATAGAAGAAGAAGTGACCAAACTTATTAAGACCAACGTCATTAAAGAAGTCCATTATCCTGAGTGGCTCGCCAACGTTGTCGTCGCCCTTAAGAAAGGAGAAAATGGAGAGTATGTGTAGATTTCACCGACCTCAATAAGGCTTGCTCAAAAGATAGTTTTCTTTTGCCAAAAATTGACCTAATAGTTGACGCCACATCCAAGCATGAGCTCCTGAGTTTTATGGATGCCTTCTCAAGATATCACCAGATCAAAATGTACACACCCAACGTGGAAAAAACTTCTTTCATCACAGAGCAAAGGCTATATACAAAGTCATGACATTCGAACTAAAGAATGTTGGGGCAACGTACCAAAGATTATTGAATAAGATGTTCAAGGAACTGATCGGGAAGACAATTAAAGTATATATTGATGACATGCTAGTCAAAAGCCTCAGAGCAGCCGACCACATCGCCTACCTAAAGAAAGCGTTTGGCTTCCTACGAAACCACCAGATGATGTTAAATTATTTCAAGTGTATTTTTGGGGTATCATCTGGGATATTTCTAAGATTTTTGGTGACCAAACGCAGAATCGAGGCAAACCCATATTAGATTCAAGGCCTTCTCAAAATGAGCTCGCTTAGAAATATCCACGAGGTGTAGCAGTTGACCGGGCGAGTTGCCGCCCTTAATAGATTCGTCTCCAAGTCAGCTGACAAATGTCTCCCATTATTTAAGATCCTAAAGAAAAATCAAATCTTCCAATGGAATGAGGAGTCTGAACTGGCATTTCAACAGCTCAAGTAGTAGCTTGGCTCACCACCCCTGCTTACTATTCCAATCATGGGCGAAGAACTCTTCGTGTACCTATCCATCTCGCCAACAGCAGTAAGTGCTGTGCTTATCTGAGAAGAGGACCTTGTTCAAAACCAGTATATTATGTGAGCAAAGTCTTAATGGAAGTCGGTCAGATATTTAAAAAGTGAAAAACTCGTATATGCCCTTGTGATTGCCGCCAGAAAGCTTCGCCATTATTTTCAAGCTCATCCCATTATCGTGTTGACTGATCAACCTTTAAAGCAAATTCTCCAACGACCAGACACTTCGAGAAGACTTCTGAAATGGTCCATCGAACTGAGTGAATTCCACATCGATTACAGGCCAAGAATGGCGATAAAAGCTCAAGCCTTAGCTGATTTCGTGGCTGAATCCATGCATGAAGCTGCTCCAGAATCAGAGGCAATTCTCCCCATGCTAGAAGCTCCAAAAAAGGGGAGCTTCGACGAGGATCTCGCCAAATAGGTGTTATTTGTAAACCGATCTTCCAATCAACATGGCTATGGTGCGGGATTGGTCCTTCAAACCCCATCAGGCGAGCAGATGGAATACGCCATACGAATTGGGTTCAAAGTCACCAATAATGAAGTCGAATATAAAACTCTCCTCGCTGGACTAAGAGTCGCCACAGGATTGGGAGTAGAATCCATGGACGCATTTAGTGACTCGTAGCTGGTAGTCAATCAAGTCTAGGGGGACTACCTCGCCAAAGATGCTCGGATGGCGGCCTATTTAGACAAAGTCAAAAACATGTCCAAGAAGATCAAAAACTTTACCATTCGTCTGATCCTCAAAAAAGAGAAGAGAAAGGCTGATGCTCTTGCCAACCTCGCCTCGACATTTGATTTCGTGTCAGACAAAAGTATACAGCTGGAATTCCTGCCCAATCCAAGTATTGACATCACCAAACATGTCTATCCGACAAAAGTAGACTCAACATGGATGGACGAAATCATCGCCTACCTCCGAAATGGCACATTATGAAATGATAAGCTCCAAGACCGTCGCATTCAATAAAGGTCTGCAAGGTTCTGCATTCTTCAAGGAATTTTATATAAACGATCTTTTTCATGTCCGCTAAGATGCCTCCGACCTGACAAAGATGACTATGTAATGAGGGAGATTCATGAAGGCATCTATGGAAATCATTCAGGGGCAAGAGCGCTTGTGAAGAAAGCAATTCGACAAGGCTACTTCTGGCCTCGAATGGAGCATAATGCGGTGGCATACATGACAAAGTGTGACAAATGTCAAATGTTTGCTCCGGTGAGTCACCTCCCTCATACTGAGACGGTGCCAATGACCAGCCCATGGCCATTCGCCCAATGGGGAGTCGACATACTCGAACCTCTTCCCCAAGCTCCGTTACAAAGAAAGTTTTTGATCGTCGCTATAGACTATTTCACCAAATGGATAAAAGCCGAGTCTCTCGCCAAGATCAATGAGAAAAACGCAAGGAATTTAATATGGAAGAGCATAGTCTGCCGATTTGGAATTCCTGAAGTTCTTATCTCGGACAACACCAAACAATTCGACAATAATGGGTTTAAACAATTCTGCTCGGATCTCGATATCTCGCACCATTTCTCCTCGCCCGGACATCCTCAAGCAAATGACCAAATAGAGGTTATCAACAGAACCATAATGAGGAACTTGAAAACAAGATTAGAAAAGTCCAAAGGTGAATTGGTGGAAGACTTGCCGAGCATAATCTGGGCCTATCATACAACGAGTAGGATCTCAACAGGCGAGACGCCTTACTCCATGGTCTATGGGACAGAATCAGTTATGCCTGTCGAGATCGGAATGCAAAGCTTCAGGACCTTAAATTTCAACAAGGAAAATAATGACGCTGAGCTAAAACTCAACCTTGATCTCCTTGATGAAATGAGGGAAACAACTGAGATATGTCAAGCCGCTTACAAACATCAGATCGCCAAATACTATAACCAAAGGGTTAAACGCATGTCTTTTCTTTCGGGCGATCTAGTCCTATGAAAAGTCACTCTGTCTACAAAGGAACCAAACGTGGGAAAGCTCAGTCCTACATGGGAAGGCCTTTATAAAATTATCAAGGTATCTAGGCCAGGGACTTATTGGTTAGAAGACATGAACGGAAAGACACTCCCTCACCCTTGGAACGTCGAACACATGAAGAAATACTACCAGTGAATCTTTTGGTCGCCACCGCCTGCACTATATCGTCATTTTGGGTACACGCCCTGGATTTCTTGTGATAAATTGCCAATTTTAGAAATAAAATTTCAAATTTTTATTTCGCCTTATTACGTCTCCAAGTTTAACTGTTATATCGCCACACCTTGATCGCCATTATGGATATCGCCATTATCAAGAACGCCCATTTATTATGATATGATAAGGTGTCTTGATCGCCTTGATCGCCATTAAGGACATCACCATAACAAAAATACGCGTATTCATCAACGACAAAGCGTTTGATCGCCGATTATTCATTTCGCCATATCAATTAATTATAATCCCCAAAGTTATTAAGACGTCTCAAATATGTTTCACAAAGGTAAGATGACTTTACATCACCGCCCTAGAAAAAACGTAACCATCAATCGAATTTGATCACTAAGTTAGTATTCTTGCCCAAACGGAAAAGTTCACCTCGCCATCTCTCAAGTTTGTGATTGCCAACACAAGATGGGTAATGCAGTAAAAAACACACACTCACCAAACAGTTTTACTTGCAAAAAAAAAGGGCGCAAAATGAGAATCAAAAACAGAATGATTCATTCATTGAAAAATTAAAAATTACAAAGGATGGCATCTCGCCAATTCAAAAAAAAAAAGTATATAAAATATACAAGCATTAAGGAGTGGGATCGACACCGCCCTCGTTCCCCTCTCCCCTTTCGCTAACACCGGCCGCTTCCTCCTCCTCAGCCAGAGAGACGTCATGAATTGATTTAGGAAGAAGCGAGGTTCGAGCTAGCGTCTCAGCAGCAGCCTTTGTCTTGCTTCGAGTTGTTGGACCGGAACTTTGAGTGGCCGGGCCAGTGTTGGTAGTTGCTAAAGATTTAGGGCCTCCAGCCTTCGTTTGATCACCCTTAGAATCGTCCTTTTTAGGAGCCATTGCGAAGCTGTTTGGATTTGCTTGTCGAAGAGGAGAGATGAAAGGCAGAGAATGTCTCACTAGACGTGCCAGAAATTTGTACACACAAATTTCTTATCTAAAATAATAAGACAGAAAATTGGAGTAGCAAATTAAATTTTATTGCTTTTGAATGAGCGGATTACAATCTCTGAAATAATTTTTAATTAAATAAATTAATCCTCTGATTCTTCTCTTCTAAAATATTGACTCAAGAACTTGAAGCTTGATTTCGAATCAAACGCCGTTTTCTTCTCCGACTTGTGCGAAAAAGATGATTGAAAGGGAAAGTTCTTCAGGCCTTTGATGCTTGATCTTCAGAGCTTTCTCTTGCTTGTTGTAGGCAGAAATCTTGTCTTCTGTCTCTTCTGTCTTCAATCTCCTCCTCTCTTTGAAGGGTCACCCCCTATTTATAGTTGAGGGTGGTGAGTGTTGATAAACTTTAATTTTAAGAGATAATAATCAATTATAATTATCTTTTATTTAATTTCAAGAGATAATTATATCTTTGATAAGCTTGAACTTTTTTATGGTAATTATCTCTTATTTAATTTTAAGAGATAATAATCGATGATAATTATCTCATATTTAATTTTAAGAGATAACAATCAATGAGGATATTTATTGACACATGTCCAACTTTAATTGGAGTGAGTCTTATTTGGACAAGTGGCGCACTTTAATTGACTTAAAACTTGTCATTCAAAGACTGTATCATTCTGACATGTGGTGGCATTTTATTCACTTTGTCTTGTAGAATTTGACACATGGCAATATTTGATTAGTCACAATTTGTGACTTTATAAAACACTTGGCAATTTTTTTGGTTGGCCAAATTTTGCGTGTCTACAGGTGTTTTATAGTATAAAGTACAAAGGAGACAATATTGTCTAATAATAAATTTTTTATACATAAACCCTAATTAAATTGACACTAGCCTAAACATCTTTTAATTTAATAAATTTTGTAATTTCATAAAATAGACTAAGCACAGTACCCATCCTCCAGCCCAATATTTTAATTTTTTAATACCGGGTGCTGGTTTACAGTGGCAATTACAGGAAAGTAAAATAACATAAATTTATACATTAAAAGGGTGCTATTAATCTATAGCATTAAAAGGGTGGGCTCTAATTAGTTTTCGGTGTAATTGCCATTTGAGAATGCAGACTTCTGTAGTCTTTTTTTCTGCTAATCCATGACATCTTTTTTTTCTTCTTTTTTCTGACAGGTTCTTAAGGATTTTTGGGTAAATTACATATACCTCCCCCGAGGTATTGATCAAATACAGTCAGCCCTTGAGGTTTTAAAAACTACACTGACCCCTTTGTCGGGAGTTTGTATTTTAACTGTGCAAATACTTTTCTACCTTCCATTATTTATTT
>BRYF01000003.1:16825000-16827500 GCA_030159135.1 Actinidia polygama | reverse complement strand
GATGGGTTTGGGTTTTCCGGGCACATAGCGTAGTGGTCAAGGGCCCGTGAGGTTCTGGATTTGATTCCTGACCACTACTGCTGCATAACTGCGTTTACATTCTGTGGGTATGAAGGGCTAGTTGTCACAGGCAACAGATTAGTCTGAATTTCAGGATACTGTTATTAATAATAATAAAAAAAAGATGGATTGTGGTAGGTGGTGGACTCTTAAAAGGGTAAGCACCGTTCTTTTAAAATGATGTAATTTTAATTAAAACTCCTTAAAAAGATATCGTTTTGAATAAAATATGGATGAAAACTTTCTTACATAAGGGTCATAATTTTATTTGAATAACAATTGTATACGGACGAGGATATAGCGTTTTGTTATTAAAAGTTTTCAAAGTTAATTTTAATTTTTTAAATATAAAACACGCATAGCTTTTATTTTTAAAAAAAAATACAAAACTGATTCTAAAAAATGCAATAAAAAAAGAACCTAGCTATTTTAAAATACAAAAACGAAAAGTTTTAAGAATTTAAAAGATTTTTTTAATGCTTTCGCTAAAATGTATGTTATTTCCGAAAATTTGTGAGAAATAGGTTTTGAAAAATATCATCCAAATAAGTTAAAAAAAAGAAATTTGTAAAACTAATTTTTTAATATTCAATAAAATAAGAACCTAGCTCTTTTATAATACAAACACAAGTTCTTGGGAGATACACATTTATGCAAAAAAAACAATATTAAAAACACGTTTTTAAATTCTCAAAACTTGTTTTTACTCAAAATGAATTAAATATAAAAGCGATGCATGTTTTATAATTTAAAAAAATTATAATCAAAAATTAAAAATTATTACAAAAAAAGTCCTAGATTTTGGCAAAATTGTTTTCAAATGTTTCAAATTTTCCCTTCTCTCCAAAATTAAACAAAAAGAAAATAAAGTGCATAATTAGTTATCATTTTCTGAAGGGTGATGATGTTTGCATACTTCTTTTTACCAAAATAAAAAAAAAACTGAACATTTTGTCTTTATATAAGAGATTATTATATTTCCCTTACTTTAACAATGCTCTAATGCAAAAATTAAGCACTGAATTATTAGTCTATTGGGACCGTTAATCCCCAAAAATAGAGGATTTTGAATTGAATGGTGGAAATGGTATCCTAATTCAATCCCGATATTAATACCCTTGGGATTGAGATTAGATTGTGAATTCCCATAAATTAAAATTTGTTATCAAACATAGACATTATGTTTTCTTTATGTGATTCTTCTCTTCCAAACAATTCTGTTTTTAACAAACGTAATTAATCAGAGTTTATTTTCTGCATCAAATTTTCTGTTATGATTATTTTTCAGAGAAGTCATTTTATGAATTATTTTCTATCACAAAGTTAGCCGACTGAGCCGACCCATTTAATTGATTGAACTATCAGGTGTATGCATACTATATCAATTATATATTAGACTTAGTTTGGTCTAGATTTTCGAGATTTATGCATATTATATCAATTTATATTAGACTTAGTTTGGTCTAGGTTTTCGAGATTTTTTAACTAGTCTGGTCTTGAGTTTTTTGTCTTTAATGAACTGTTTTTATCATTTAATCAAAATTTTGTATTTTGTTTGTTTCTCTTAACTAGAAGAATATGAAAATGTAAAAAAAAAAAAAACAAGTTCGTAAAAAAAATTAAAAAGTTGGGCTGGACTATTTGTATTGAGCTTGAATCAATAATTAGTCCACCAAGTGTTTTATAAATTTAGTAGACTACATTATTTCTCTACTATTTCTCTACTACAGTCACAACCACATTGTCGTCGTCGTTATTGCCACCGCGACATCACTACCACCACTGCGATTTCACTGCCACCAGTGCAATATCACCGTCACCATCTTTTCAAATCTCTCTTTATCAGATCTGAGATCTACAACGCCGATACGACCTTCCACCACCATCAATTGCCAGTGTCACATCACGTTCACCGCCATTACTAGCACACCGCAATTGTAGTTGTTGCCACAATTGCCTTTCTTCGACCTCTCTCTCTCTCCCTCTCTCTCTCTCTCTCTCTCTTATCTCTTATATTTAAGATCTACAACACCTCCATGGCATTCCACCACCACCGGCCGCCTCCACCGATGTCAAATCTCTTCATTTCTCTGAACAAAGTTTATTTTTGATTTATTTCTTATGTGTTAATGTTGTTTTTGAAAAAAAATCATCAAAAAATTATTTTTTCGATTTTGTGAATGAGAAAATCATTAAAAGTTCAGAGTTAAATGTATCTATTAAAAAGTCAAAATTTATTTTTGTAATAGTTAAATTTATTTATCACAGTTAAATTTATTTGTTCAAATAGTAAAGTTTATGAGTTAAGCTTATTTGTTCGAAGAACAGTTAAGTTTATATGTTCGGAGGTTGCTATGGTAAAAAAATGATTAAAAATTTATAGATAAGTTTTATTATTCAAAATAGTAAAATTTATGGCAGTTAAATTTTATTATTTCAA
>BRYF01000003.1:16812500-16815000 GCA_030159135.1 Actinidia polygama | reverse complement strand
AAACCAAATCTCTTAGTTCACTATTTTAAAAACTTCAAACTAACAGATCCAAAGAATTATAAAGCTTTATAATTTAATTTCTATGTTTGCCATGTACAAATTCCGTGGCAAGTGTAAGAGGATAAATTATACAACTATGGATTCTGGCCTTACTAGGGCAGGCACGACCACCGAGCTTTTCACTATGAAGCAAGTTTGGTGGGCCCCTACGCCGGAGCCCAGTCGAAACACCATCGAACACATGCACTGTCCGAGCTAAGGCCACTAGTACTTCCGAGGTGTCGCTATTTAGTAAGCTCGATGGAGTAACTGCGCCTGAGTTTGGAGAAGGGGCAACGGTCGGCGGCGATCCCAAAGCATGTCAAGGGACATAAATTTCTTTTAACAGCCCCATGCCCTGATGGAGACGTCGGCAGCTTGATGGCAAACTACCAACCATGTCCTAGGAGCGTGCCTGTGTCAACCGACTACTCACTGACACAACTGTCGGCGCCTACAAGCACGCGTCGAGCTGTAGTCTATCTAGTGACAAGATAGCTAGCGCGTCAAGACACGCGCCGAGCTGTGCCATATAAAGTCAGTAATTTTTTCTCTTAGAGGTACGCGAATTGACTCTGGAGAAATACACACACACACGCACTCTCTCTCTCTACATCTACTTTCCGGTCATCTAACTTGACTGTTGGAGAGTCGTTTCCTGTAAACAGCTTCGGCATCCATTCTTATTGTTTCTGTGTCGTAGCTAGGCTCATTACTGACTGCAGTAGCTTGCACCGCTGCAGGACCAACACAGGTGTCTATCCTCGATTTTTTTTCTCTCATCTCATAAACTCACACCCCACAGCAAGCTTTGCCAGCACTAAATATCTGACATAGAAGTTGGTGATTTATTGAAGAGGAAAAGCTCGAGAGCCTAATCAAGTCGAACATGTGATCATCTCGAGCACATGGTTAATAAATAGAGTTATAACTACGTACTAAACCAATGGTCAGCATGTGTATGTGCTAATTTTGATATGTTATATAGATTAATTAGTGTCCTCATAAAACAATTTATAATGCTAAAATATTCAAATCACACTAAAATAATTGGCAAATAGTATAGCAATAATTGATACGGGATATGGATATAGCAATACGGAAAACTTAAAAAAATAAAATCCGGGTACAACTAGGATGCGTTTGTAAATTTTTTTTAATAATATTTATTGTTATATTGCCCAAGCTCCAGAATGGTGACAAACCATTGCAATTAGGTATTAGTTTAGTAGGTTTACCTTTTACTTTTCAGTAGCTTTTACTTTGAAAAGGATGCTATTACTTTCGTCTAGCTATATTCTTATATAAAAAAACAAAGTACAAGGAAATCATTGCTAATACCATGCAAGAAATATTACAATCTCAAATTCATAAAAGTTTGGATAAGTCACCACCTAAATTATTTGAAAATTGTCGGATACTTTAAAAATCAAAGAAAATTAATTATTAATTTATGGATATGTCTGAGGAGTATCTGATACGTATTCGTGAGTATCGGAGGAGTATTGATATCCGATACGAATATATTGTCCTTCTAGAAGTATCCGTGCTTCATAGATCATGACGGATCTGAACCTTACATGTGTTTATGAAACAAATCCCTAACATTATAGTTGATCTACGTTATAAATTTATATTTTTTAGTAAATTTCTATGTAAGCCTTTCTAGGTACATATCATTTTAAATAGTTAAAAGGCATGCAAGGGATGTTGTCATGGCTAGGACTATTGGATAGGTGGACCTAATTTGGGACACTACCCTTCCATCTTTAGACAAGAATATTATCAAACCATGGAACACTTAGATTCTAGCAGGTCTGTGTCTACCCCATGGGGACCTTACATGTTCACCTTCAAAATTTCATGATCACTGACCCTACCTCTGTTTCAAACACATTTAGTTTTTCAAGGACCTTCAAAATCTACCCTAGATTCTGCTCTTTTCTTCTTGTCATTGTTATTATTATTAGAGACAATTCATCACAATTCGGCTGTCCGACCACAAAACGTATCACAATTTGGAGATTCGGAAATTGTTTGTAAGGTATTTGTACATTTATAATTAGATAAAGAAAAAGGAAAATAAATATCCGACATTCAAACTTTTGGAAATAGCTTGAAAAGTATCGATTAATTATGGAAGAAAGAGAAAACCAAATCGTTCTACTTCATATGAGAATATAGAACACTAGTGAAGTAAAAGTGTTAATGAGTGATTTCTCTTTTGCATTGTATTGAGCCATCAATGTTCAGGCGTAAAAATGTCTCTAGGCTAACATATTTTTTGAAAAAAAAAGAGAATAAAAGGAAGTGAATAAATTTATTACCAATACCATGTCTCGATTTTAGATTTGTCAAGAGAAAGAGAAAATAAAAATTATATATATAAGGAGATAAACAAGCAAGTATAAGCTTTGGCTGAGCTAGGGCAAACACTATCGTTGAGAGATTACTATATAGC
>BRYF01000003.1:16805000-16807500 GCA_030159135.1 Actinidia polygama | reverse complement strand
TTAGCACTTTCATCTATCTTATGCTTTCCTATTCCATTTGACTTTATTCGATGAATCAATCAGCAGTTGAAGGTTTATAAATAAATCGTATAGAACAAGTTAGAATTATGTAAATAAATATTTCGTTATTTGACTCCCAATTCATTTTATTAGTAACCATATCATTGATTTCATCAAAAATCTGTAAGAAGTGGACAGATAGATTCCATGGGGGTGACTCGTGACGAATCCTAGAAGATGGAAGTTCATCCAAAGTTTTTTTTTTGGTAAATTTTATTGACCTCCTTTGAGATTTCTGATAAATACAATCGTCTTACTTTTAAAATTATTAGTAAAATTCTCTGTTGTAACTAATTTTTGACAAAATTAACAAGATTACCCTTAAATTTAGGGCTTCTAATTTTTTTTTCTAAATACACTAATTAAAATGAATATTCTCTCTTTTTTTCCTCCTTAAAACACTATTTATTTGTAAAATATTCTATTATTTTATCAATCAGTAATTTTTTAAAAAGTGGTGAAAAAATATTAAAGTCGTAAAATTAGTTATGGAAGCCTTTATGTAACTATTATGAAGCCCTTATTTATGGAAGCCCTAAAAATAAGAGTAATCCTGTTAATTTTGCCAAAAAATTAGTTACAAAAGAGAATTTTAATAATAATTTTAAAAGTAAAAAAACTCACTGTTATTTCAAAAACTAGAGGAGAGGGCACGGAAAACCCTTGACATTATAAAAACATCATCGGTACTCCCTTAGTTTTGATATTTTTTTATTTTTTATACCCCTTTAACATGAAGTGGTCATTTTATTTAAAGAAAAAATAAGATTAAAAATATGGAAAAATGATTTCTTTACCCCTAACTTGTTATATCAGCACTAGTGGGACAAAAAAACAAGTGATTTTCTTATTTTATGTTTCGTTATTTTCTTTTGGTTGTTACCGGTGAAAGAAAATAATTTTTTTATTAATATTTTCTTGTATTTTTTTATTTGATCTAATTATGTTTTATTTTCTGCCCAGTTACACAACAAGATTAAAAAAATAAAAAAATTACTTTTGTGTTTTTTTGACTAATATATGGTAAATTTCACTGATCTCTTCTAAGGTTTCTGACAAATATAGCCACCTCCATTATAGTTTTAGAAATAACATTGACTTCCCTTATTTTTGAAACTAATATAAAGATTCTTCTAGAACTATTTTTTTGTGCAAAAATGATAGGATTGCCCTTGGATTTAGGGTTTTCAAATTTTTTTCTCAATACACTAATTAAAATAAATATTTTTTTTATTTTTTAACTATGTTTTGATTAGGAGTACTAAAAAAGTCAAATATTTATATTATTTTAAAAAAATATAATTGATAAGAAACTTTTATTTTTTAAGTACATTTTCATTAAGAGAGATTAGTTCTTTTTTTAAAAAAAAATATTAATTGATAAAAATTAAAATAGAGTAGCTTACAAATAAATGGTGTTTTTAGAAGAAAAAAAGAGAATATTTATTAATTTTAATGGGTGTACTGAAAAGTCATTTTAGAAGTCCTAAATTCAATGATAAGTTTGTTATTTTTTGCACAAAAATCAGTTTCAGATCTTGACATTAGTTTCAAAAGTAATGGAAGTTATTACTATTTTTTAAACTAAAAGAAAAGTAATTGTATTTGTCCAAAACCTGAGGTGGTCAATGAAATTTATCCTATTTCTTTCTCATTTTCCATACCCATCTAAAAATAGTTTCTTTCACATCATTTATGTTTGTCCGTTCTTTTTTTTCCCGTCCTTTCTAAAATTCCAAAATATAAACAATAGAAAATTGAAAATTAAATTTAGTAAGTAACTGTAAGAGGGTATTTGTTATAATTTTTGTTTTTGTTTTTGTTTATGAGCCAAAAATAACTTTTTTTTTAAAAAAAAAACTGGTTTTTAGAAAGCGTCATTTTAATGCTTTGCAACTTCTTTTTCTGAATAATCAATTTTAAAATAAATTCAGATGTTCAGATGTGTAGAAAAATAAAAAAAGACGAAGACGAACACTAAAACAAAAGGTGGCCCTAATAATCGATGTTTAGTGGTCGAGCAGGTATCCCTTATGCTTACGTTTATATGCAGTTTTTAACTTGCATGGACTAATTTTAGGTAACCGTCTATTAACAGGTAAGGCTCGTTGCATCTTCCTCTCTTTTTTTTTTATTAACCACATAGTATTTAAGGTAGGTCTTTGAGCCCACCCTGCCTAATCTCTGTGATCTGTGGCAGCTAGCCTCTTGCATCACAGGATGTAAATGCGCATATGCGACGCAGCAACCAGGAATCAAAAGCAAGACCTCTGAGTGTTAGCTCGCATTCCGGACTCTCATCCTTTGCCACTACGCTATGTACCAGGGGTGCGTCCTCCTTTCTTTGCTTGTACATTCCTTTTTTTAGTAGTAATAATAAAATCTCCCTCGTGATTACATTATGAGTAAAATAATCCTGTTAGAACTGGATGCATTGAAC
>BRYF01000003.1:16765000-16767500 GCA_030159135.1 Actinidia polygama | reverse complement strand
ACGTTATGCAAAATTTTGAGGAAGATGGATTACATTTGCTAAATGCCTCTTGCTTTGAAACCTTTGGTTTTGGAGAGAAGGTTTTCTACAATTTGCATTTTCAGGTACTACTTATTTTGTAGTTTGTAGTATTTTGTGTACTAGTTTTGCTAAGTTGTAGATCTATGATTTAGATTCCATATTGAGACATTTATGACACATAATTAAGAGAAAATGAAATTATTTGCTCTTATTATTGTTCTTTTTCTTAGAAAACTAGTTCGTGCTTATAGAAAAACTAAATAAAACTAGGGTCTAAAATGAAATTAATAGGATTTAATAAGCTAGAATATGAGAGAAATTAAATTAAAATCAAATTAACTATAAATTATTTGTGGGTTTGTTTTTAATTTTTTGATTAATTAGAACAAAACTTTATTCTCATATTTTATTTTTTTTGTTTTGATAAACAGGTGCAAGGAGCTCAAAAAATAGAGTTTGAAGTCTTGAGAGAGAAGCTATTATCATTTTACGAGAAGAGGGAAGAAGTCTTCCTTTGACAATGTGAAAATGAAGAGGTTCTTGTATATGAAAAATGGTGCAAGAAAATGTACATAATTGCAATAAAGAAGAGGAGATGTTACAAGTGATATAGACTCCGTTTGGTAATGCTTAAAAGACAAGTTTTTTTTAAGCTTGTTACCAAAAAAATTAAGATTTTTTATTTTTTTTGCTTTTCTGACTTTACTTTAGCTAAAAATAGGCAAAAAAATAAAAAAACAAAAAAGTCAATTTTGGTTGTTTTTTTTGCTCATAAACTTAAAAAAACTCAGTCGAAAAGCTAAAAAAACTGATTCCAAACGGAACCATAGAATTAGTTCACTGTCCTAAATGATAGAATCTAATTTGCTTTACATGAAAAAATTGTGCGATGTTTTACTATTTGATACTGAAAAAATTAGACTGTTTAATACTAAAATGGTAAATAAAAATAGCCATTGTTGATAAATAAAGATCTTTATACAAATGCATGATCATATTTAATGTTTTATACTTTATGTTGAAGGTCCCAATAACGAACATAAAGTAAGTAAACAAACAAACAAACACGAAACAAAGGTCTATAATTTTGAGTTTTTTGAATTTATAGGAAATCTAAAGTTACCTCGGTTTTAAATTCTTAATAATAACCTTATATAATACCTTTAAATGCATTGAACTCTAAAGTGTTAGTCAAGTAGAAGTTTGGCCTAAGGTTGCAAATTCAAAATCTGGGTCAGTCCATATGGGATTTTGTCCTAGTTATAATTGAGCCATCCACTAATGGACAATGGGATTGGTTCTTTCGGATTAGTCGATCCTTTGAATTACATACCGAGTTATCAAAAAAAATTAAATTAAATTTACATAAACAACTGTAATTTATTAAATTTTTTTGATGGTTGGTGGTGGTTGTTTGTATCTTTCAAAATGAATTTAATTATAAAAAATAATTTCTCAATTTTAGTAAAATGATGGCTTAGCTTTTAATTTGGAAAATTTCAACTCCAAAATTAATTTTTTGTGAATGGAGTAGTTGGATAATCCAGATAGAATGTAAGAAGAAGAGACAGAAGATGTTACGTGGTTTAACTATGAATAACTTACGTTTACTAAGGAGATCAATAATATTATTAAACTCAATTCAATAAATAAAATATATATCAATCTATTTATATAACACTAGAGATAAGATAAGTCTTATCATTATCACGTAACTTTGTCTCAATATTCAAATCCCAAATGATAAGATAACTCTTATCAATATCTCTGACAGAAAGATACAAAAGCTCTAATTTGGGATGTATATATCGAATAAAATTATTCAATATTTTTGGGTCCATTTATTATTTTTTTTTCTTCTGATTTTTATTCAATTTTCACTACATTTGGAGTTTTATAGCTAAATTTAGTGAGCATTATGGTCATTGTGAGAGCACATAGTTCTCCCAGCTTCAATGTCTGTTTTGGGCCTGAGAGATGACTTAGGCCCAGTTTGGGATATACCGAATAATTTTGAATTATTTCTAGTGATTTTTTTAATTTTTTTTGTCCAAGAATACTTATAATTTACTCGTTTCGTCTGGAAGAATTGGAAAAATAAAAATATAATTTTTTTCCATATAAAGAGCCACTAAAATAATACATCATCTGGATTAACTTTGATTTTACTGTCTTTTTTTTGTATTTTTTTTAATCTTTTCAATTCTTCTCAAGATGGTTTGTGGTAGTTGTTTGGCTCTTTAAAAATGAATTTAAATATAAAAATAATTTCTCAATTTTAATAAAATGATGTCTTAGCTATTAAAATGGACTCAAAATGATTAAATTGCACAGTGCAGTCCAAATCTTTGGACTTCGGAAAAGTTGTGTCCATACTTAATATTTTTGAATTATTGTTAATAATTTTTTAATCAAGAATATTTATTTATTCGGTTCATCGAGGAATCAAAAAATAAATAAATATATAATTTCATTTTTT
>BRYF01000003.1:16745000-16750000 GCA_030159135.1 Actinidia polygama | reverse complement strand
TATATGTTTCGTATTTATCATGTCCATTGTATATCTAATTTGCTTAATTAGATATCTTAAAATTTTGGATATTACAGTCGAAGTTGGTGGCCGAAATTGGTAGTGTATTGAGTTGGTGGAGTCTGGTGTAATATTTTTTTTTACTTTTCTTGTCCTTTCACAAATTGCTCCCTAAATTCATAATCCAAATATACAGGCTTATTGTGAAAGGATGCAATCAATTAGAAACCCCTAAAAGGGGAACGAAACACAAGCCCACTTTCAACAAAAATAACCCAACAAACCTAGGTACTTTGTACATCATAAGACACAATTGTGTGAATTTAACTCTCTGTTAATTACCAATATAAAACTCAACATTTAATAATTTGTCTAACCAATTTTGGAACTAATGTCCCTCATTGTAACCTTTAGTCCTGGTCCTTTGCCATGTGCACTAGCTGTTTTACTATCTTCCTGTGAGATGATAAAATATCATGCTTCATTTTTGACTGAACTTGAATGAGCGTCGCCATTGGACTGTCGCTTCATAGCAAGTTCGGTCGACATCTTCGCGTGAGAGCTCGATCGATGAACTTATCTCGGTAGATATGCCCAAGCACAAGCTTCAAGGTTAGAGGGTGACTGAACTTGAATGAGCGTCGCCATTGGACTGTCGCTTCTTAGCAAGTTCGGTCGACATCTTCGCGTGAGAGCTCGATCGATGAACTTATCCCGGTAGATATGCCCAAGCACAAGCTTCAAGGTTAGAGGGTAATGTACACAATAAGTTTTCTCTGCTACCAGCACGCTTGGGTCCAAACCCAGATGATGCAATGGCTAGCTATCAGCCAAGCTCTAAGGGCTTTGTTGATATAAAGATATAATTAATTTTGATGATTAGACTTGTAAATGATAAACTTAATTAAACTTATTGTAAAAATCATATTAAGAAATGCGAAATAAATTTACATTTGTTAAATCGCTTGATTAACTCAAAACAACCTTGAAGTTCGGTCGACCAAAGTGTCGATCGAAGTTTGAAAATTTGAGCGATTTTGATCTTGTATGTCCAAATCAAGATTCAATTGCTGAGATTCAATGAGAATGGCTATATCAGAAGCATTTAATGCAGCAATGACTCTATTCAAGTTTTGGCTTATAAATTTGATCCTTGGGGTTGTTGGAAAGATATTGTAATGCCATAAAAATTTATCTACACTTGTATTCAATATTTTAATCCCTTGATCATTTATTGAGAGCTTGATTTATCAAAGATTAAAGAGAGTAAGATCACTCTAGAAAGAAAACTTCCTTGTATTCATCTTTCATCTAGAGTTGATGAACTCTAGTTTTTACAACAATTACTTCCTTTATGAGAGGATCACTGTAAGTGATTGTAAAGTTTCCAAGAAAGGGATTCTCTTGAAGACTAGAAGTGTTCTAATGATTATAAAGGTTGTCAAGCACCCGCAAGCTTGAAGATAACGAATATTCAATGAGAAGTTTAGAGAGTGTACGTAGGCAAAGATTCTCCGAATCACTATAAATTATTTGCACTCTTTTCTCTTTAATTACTTATATCCTTAATTTAGACTAGAGTGCATAGTTAATCTATCTTTGATATAAAATTTTAATTGGTCATTAATCCTAACAAACCTATTTCACTCCCTTCATAGTTTGCTTTCTAGTTAACATGATTGATTGAGTCAATCGCCTCCTCACTGACATGGCAGTCGACATATCTTCACACCCATCGAGCTGCACTATAAAATGAGATAGACCATATCTCGCAAGTAATACTCTCTCTCTCTCTCCCGACTTTCTCTACTGAAGACTAGAGCCAAAAACCTTGTTATTGTTCTCTTCTTTCTATTATTTTTTTATCACTAACTTGACCATCGAGAGCCATCCCAGAACAGCTCCGAGCGGTCCTTTTTACTATTGCTGTCTTTTATCAGAATCCTCCTATTCACTGCGACTTTTGTCTGTGTTCGATTTTCTATTATCCCCACCACCCTACACTTCATTTCATTGATAAAACAACTAAAGATGTATAAAAGGTTAGACTATAAGAGTTAATTCCATTTACCCCCTACTTCCCCCACCCACACATCATTGACAAGAAATTATTCAATTATTTTCTTCTCTTTTTCTAAAACGATCAAGAAATAAAATATCATTAAATATTTTCATTACATTTTTTAATAGCTCGATCAGTACTCACTCAACTCAATTAGGTCTAAAACGACACTAATTTGGGGTCCCCAAGTTCACAATATTTTTGATTTCCTTTTTCTTTGTCGAATCATATCCAAGGTGCTAAAGTCCTCACATAGCCATTTATCCTTTGGCTTTCCTTTCCTAGGTTGTTTGACATAAACTCTTCAAATTTGTTTTCTTTTTGCCTAAGCTACAGTTTACACACCAGCTCTATACAACAAATATCAATTTGGCCCCTTATTTTTTAATTGCAACAATCGAAACTTTACTTTTTGGTCTACTAGCAATTTCCCCTTCCATTAATTGTATTTGGATAAATTGACAGAGAATACCCAAATGGCTTTTGCTGAGATGTTTTTCGGATGGGAAGATCTAAGTATCATATAACATGGCTAGATTGCCCTTTTTCTTCTTTTCTCATCTGTATATTCTCTCCTTTACCCGTCTCTCTCCTCTCATCTTTCTTCTCTGCATACACCACAAACACACTCAACCTGTAGCCTACTCTCTTCCCTCATTGTCTTTCCTACTTGCCACTATAATTACCCTCCTCCTCCAACTAAAGTATAAGATCTTCCTTGTTTTCCATGTTGTGCCCTAAATCAATACACATCAATCACGCATACGCATAGAAATACGGCACACACAGACACAATAATTTACAAGGTTCGACAACGTGTCTACGTCCTTAGGTGGTGCAGCAGATTTACTAAATAGAGAAAGATTTACAAATTACATATCTCACTCTCTCACTAGTGGTTTGGGCACAACATTCAATCCCTCAAATTACCACCATTTTTATCCCTCCTCAACTTGCAAACCAATTCTCCGTTCTCTAGCTCCTTCTTTGTAGCCAGCATGACTTCCATGCCACTCTCTCACTATTGGAACCTACCCCGCCCATCACAGTTGCCCCACGAACTCTCTTTAAAAGTAACATTGTAAGTTCATGTACCGTATCATCACCCAACAAATCTACTTCCCCATCTCGAAACCAATAATCCATAGCCAAATCAATGAAGAATTCAATTAATTATCTCATTACGTGATCCAAATAGATGAGTTCCTTAAACATTCACGTGGAGTAGGATTATACAAATTCAAAATCTTAGGGGAGATTTAGAATGGGAAGTCTTGAATTATTAGGTTTTCTTATTTGAATGGATTTGATTTCCATTTGTAATAAGTTTCCTATTCTCAAAGAGTTGGAATCAGTTTCTAATATCTTATTTTCTTTTTTCATATTCCTAGATTTGCTAGGATTTTTATCATTATATATAAGGTTGTAAGCCATAGGGCTACGTGGTTATTTTCGTTGTTCATGAAGTTTGAGAAAAAGACAGAGTTATCTTATTCATATTAATTATGTTCATAGTTGTTTGTGTTGCGCATGGTAATTTTCTATCTACATTCTTACTTGCATCCAATTGTAAACCTTAGATTGTGAACCCTGAACAACTTTATACCCCATATGAACTATTCTAATCCTGTGGGAGGATATCTAATCCTAAGAAAAATTTCTAGTATGACATTTGAGACTCACTCCTTATCCCCACTTATCCTAGTCCAACCAAAAAGTGGACGCGAAACAGGGCCCGGCCATTGGGTTTATGGTGCCCAAAGAGAATTATGATAATGGTACTTTATTTATATAAATACATTAAAAAAATATAAGTGCCTAATTAATTTTTTATTAAAGTGAGACGATACTCGAATAAGTTTTATATAATGTTAAAACCAAGATTGCAAAAAAGAAAAAAGTACAAAATGTAAAAAGAGCTAAACTAGGGTTCTCAAAATTCAAAAGTGAATTATATGGAAGAAAGAAGCCAAAAAGGGAGTTAAGATTGAAAAATAAAGAGGTTAGAGTTCTCAAAAATCAAAAGACAATTTTCTTCTTGTAGAACTAGCCGACCAAACAAAAGAAGACAAAACTCTATTCTAATTTTTTATTTTTGAATGCCCTTTTATGGCGTAGGCCCGAAGCTTTGGTTTTGGTTGCTTTGGGCTTGAGCCGGCCTTGGATGTGAATAATTTATCTTCCGTTGTACCTTTGATTTTATTATTTTATTTTATTTTTTCGATAAAAAAAGGATGTAATTACTTTAGAACAAAGTTTGGCCTAGGAATGAATGTCCCAGGAATTAATCATTGCAGGATATTCTAATTGCATGGCTTTTACCCTAGACTATATTTTGCGTGATATCTTAATCAAAAGATAATTGTCCTACAATCAAACATGGCCTATAGGCCTAGCACTGGGGTTTAGCAGAGAGAGGAGAAGGAAAGTTCAATTAATGTTATTTTTAGTTGTTATAATTCCATTTTACACTCAAATATTGTCAACACGAGCCTGTCATCCTATTGAACAGTTGCTAAAGGTTGACACTATTACTTGATCGTTAGTGTGAGATAGTGATTGTTTCACTTTAAAAAATGAAGGACTAAAGTGGAATTTAGTGTTAAGTAGAAGGGTGCAAAGTGTAATTTACCCTTTTCAATGCATAGCTATTTTGTCTGCACATAATATATCTGTACTAAACACCTTTGAAAAAGATGTAGATTGGAAGTATCTTTTCAACAAACAAATTGGGATGACAAGGACTGGATTTGGGTAGGATCATTCTCTCATTTTGTTAACCTCTATACAATAATATTATGTGAGAAAAAGCTAGAAAGAGAAAGAGAAAGTTGGTGGGTGGGGATGACTTTGGGTGGGTTTTCATTTATTATTCAATTTAAATTTAGGTCACAAGTGGGGTTCATTGAATCTTGAGGAAAAAGTTCAGATGTCAACC
>BRYF01000003.1:16720000-16722500 GCA_030159135.1 Actinidia polygama | reverse complement strand
AGTATCTCTCCTATAATCTCATTGCCACGTCGAAGAGGTTTTGAGCGGCCTCACCTCGACCGGTGTAATGGTTGTCTCTCTGCGCAGGTGACCGAGGTTGCTACCTTGAGCAATTTTGACGGTTGGTTCTCGCTCCAGATTTTCACTTCAACAAATATCAATTCCAACAATGAATGAGAAGTTATTATTAATTTTTAATCTATTTTTTTATGTGAAAGCAATGCATAAGAAAATAAATATCAAATTATCAATATTTAGTTTTTTATAAATGACCAAAGAAAAATTTTATTGATAAAAAAATAATAGTATTTTTGGCTCCACCCTAAATATAGTAACTTATAAACATGTAAACCTGTGTCCAAACTTATATTTACAAAAATCCTCTTGTCAATTTAGAAGTTGATTATTACTTAATAATTGTGAATCAATTGGATTATATGTGGTATTTTTTTAATTTGCACAAGGTAAATAATTGAGAACTTCTTTTATTTATCATGTGAAATGTTGATTTGATATTTTCTCAATATTCTTGGTCCAATTGGAATTGATATGTTTATATCAATTTGCACTAAATAAATATTTCAAAACTTCTCTTGTTTATCATGTGGAGTAAATGCTTGAGAAATTCTTGTGCTTATTTGATAACTTTTTATTTTCTCTTTCATAAATTTGTTGATAATTTCTTATTTGTTACGTTGTGTAGTAGTAATCTTATCCATACAATAATATAGAAGTTAATTATTTTTCAATTTAAAAATTATATTAATAATTTATCACTTTTTATTTTGAAAAATTATTATTGTTAGTTCTACTTAAGTTTTATAGTGAGATTGGTAGGTTAGCAGTTACTCAAAATGGACTTTTTGGACAGTAATTACTTACTATAATTTTTCATAGAATAAGTAGCATTAAAAAGATCATGTTGTAATTTTCTCTATTTTATTTTAAAGTTAATTAATTAAGGGTCTTAGATATAAGATAATAGGAGTTACTATGTGATGCATACTATCTAACTCAAATTGTTATAACTGAGTAACATTTAATCTTTGATGGACTAAAATAACCTTTTAAGTAGGGCGCACACACACACATATATATATATATATATGTGTGTGTGTGTGTGTGTGTGTGTGTGTTTGTTTGTTAGTTTAATAGTTCAGTTTTTGTGATAAATTCTCATTTTAATTCGATATTAACATATATACTTACCATTTTGATTTGAAAACCAATTTGGGATTATTTTGAAGAAATTTTAACGTGGGTAAATCCTGTTCACCACCATACTTGCCATATCTCATGAGTTCTTGTGTGGAATATATCCGTGGTTGTTTTGCATATTTTGACGACAGATCGAAATTGATTCAATTACAGTTTGAATCATTGTTTGAAGCTAAAAGGTGAGGGGTTTTTTTTTTGTCGTTTTGTCTCGGGGGTTTGACGGCGATCAGGTGTTTATCAAATTACAGATGATAATATTGTCACAACTTTCTATTTATCCGTTTACACAGATGATAAACTTATTATAAGCAAAACAATTTTTATTTGCGAGCTTACTCATGATAAATGTCTCATAAACAAAATAATTTTTATTAGCAGGTTTACATTGATGCTAAATCTATCATAATCACTAATGAAATTGTTATGATAACTGGTGAGAAGGAATTAAATGGCCAGTAGTAAGCTAATACAATTGGATAATGATAATATTATCACAATCAGATCAAAGAAGAAAAAATCTTTGATGACAGTTACCATGTTCTGTCCAAACGTTATTATGATAATTTTGTCATTATTCAAGCCGTGAATATGCATGGATCTGTGCAAAAATCAAAAGATAAATGAATCATTACCGGAAATCCACTGCCAACCACTAGCATTCAAGGCTGGGAGTGAAATTGAAAGAAAAGAAAGTGACAGCAAGTACTACAAGTCCTCATGCAGTGTATATACTGATGACCAACATTTTCTACATGCATTAGTTGAATGATTATGACTGAGAATTTAAAATTCTATGTAATGACTTATAGAAAAAATAAGAGAAACAAAGTATTTACAATATAAAATAATAAAGTTAACTTTTTAAAATTGAAGTTGATTAATTTTTTAACCGGAAACTGTCGGCTCGGATTTGCTGGATTGGGTTAGCCAAGTTTCCAGAATACTTGAGGGACAAGATCAGCGACATGAATTATATCAAAATAGTCATTGTTCAGAACTCCAATCACAGGGGTCGCGTAAATCACACGCCTCAGCG
Organism: Actinidia polygama; assembly: GCA_030159135.1. Taxonomy (NCBI): domain Eukaryota; kingdom Viridiplantae; phylum Streptophyta; class Magnoliopsida; order Ericales; family Actinidiaceae; genus Actinidia; species Actinidia polygama. The sequence continues at coordinate 16,720,246 of BRYF01000003.1, read as the reverse complement.
ACCCAGTGTTGAGTGGAAGCACCACACGGTGGTCCCCTTTCTTATGACAAGCAAGAGTGAGGTCGGCGATCAAGAGATCTCCTTCTTTTATGTTAACCCGGTTCGAGAAACTGCCACAATTGCCCATGAAGGACTGAGAGGGCCCCCTAGAGGCTTGACTCGTGATATGGTGTGGCCTAAGTGCTACGTCATTGGTCCAAACTGGGATATATGGAGAGATATGGTATGGAAGCTAAGTACAAAGAT
>BRYF01000003.1:16692500-16697500 GCA_030159135.1 Actinidia polygama | reverse complement strand
ATATACAAAACATTCAATATGTAACTAACTTCTGATATAAAAATGTTTGTCTCTATTTTAATTTGGTATAATTAAGGGTGTTTTAAAGATTAAATAGCATTGATCACACATTCATTGATTAATCCGAAGAAAATTCATTAAACTTAATGAAAATTGATCTGATGAATATGATATACAAGCTAGTATCACAATTTTTGCTATAAATTAAGGTTTTGAAGATTGAGTGCCACTTTACTCCTTTTTTCACCATTTTCATAGATACTCGAATAGTGTCTTCGGTTGTAGAGTTTCGGTGTCTAACTCGAAATGAAATTGTTTTGGCTAAAGGTGGCATGATGGGGAAGAAGAAATAGGAAAAGGCTTACAAGGTTAGGGCTGGGTCGGTGTTAGGTACCAGCGATACCTATAGGTTGTGGGGTGGCATTACATATTGGGTGTTGGGTTCCAATTAATTATGCGTGGTGGTGTTGAAGATCAAATGACAAGAAGGCAAAGGATTTTTGGAGAATAGATGGAGAGAAAATAAAACTATTGAGAAGGGAGAATTGTCGGAAAGAATGATGGGATAAGAAGAGATGTAGATATATAAAATTTTATTGGGTGTTTTTCGCTTCAATCCAAATATACCAACTTCTAGACACATAAAATCAAGGTCTCAACTTGCATTCTAAAAAATTGTAATATTCAAGAACTCTACCTATAATACACTTACAGTGAACTTGAAGATATAAAAATCAATTCTAACAATCAATAGGAAGTTATCACTAATTAATAACCTATTTTTTTACATCAAAACACAATAAAAATGATCAAGTTATCCATATTCAATAAAACTAAGTTATAAATCATCAAGCTTTTTAAGAATAAATTGAGAAGTTATCAGGTATCATGTTACAAAGTCATTAGAAAACTAAAAAAAAATATCACACTTAATTTGAAATGTATATTGAGAGAATGTCAATGTTAATTTCAATAATAGGTGAAAAGTATCAATATATAATTATTATTTTTGAAAAAAATGAATAACTTTTAACTATGCATTGTGAGAATTTTTCTAATACAAAATTTAAAAGTTGAGAACATATCAATTTTTAAATAATTTAGCATATATAAAAATTAAGAACATATTAATGTAACAATTTAACCCAAAATTCAAAAGAGAATTGAAATGGAGAAGTTATCAAAAATTACTTAGAAATTCTCAACATGTTGCAAGAAATTAAAAATCCTCCATAAGATATGAAAAGAGTTATCATTATTTACAAAGTTTACTACACACTTAAATTGAGAAGTTATCACTATAATCAACAAATCAATAAAAAAAATCAGTTGCCCACAATAATTGGCAAATTATATTGTAATACTAAACAAATTAAACTATTTTGTAAGCATTTTTATGAAAAGAGCCCAAATTGAGAAGTTACCGATATAATCGACTCTATTAATTAACCCAATTTGTTTAATCAAAAGGTATTTTTGGCATGTTATAAGCTTTTAGAACTTGATGAAATAAAGGGTTGTCTAATTTTGATGATTACAATTGTTAAAAGGCAAGGCAAGTTAAACATTTGTTGAAAATTGTTTTAAGCAACGAAAATCAACAGTGGTATTAAAGATAGATCAATTCTCAATCAAAGTAAGTTTAGTGGTATTAAAGATAGATCAATTCTCAATCAAAGTAAGGTTTGATACTTCTCACAAGTCATAATCAACGTTATTATGAAAATGAAAGAGGAAAAAGGGTTAACTAAACATCCAAACTCAAATTGACAACTCAACGGCATGAACTGATCAAAAAACAAACTTAAACTGCTATTGTCCCAAGTTTGGTCGACCGAACTTGTCAACTGAATACTATTGAAAAACAGTTGAAGTATAATAAAGGTAAAACTCTGAACAGATCTGATCTCTGGAATAATAGTTAAACCACAACCGAAAGTCACTTTCGATCGACCAAAGTTTGAGACTGGCAGAGCTGAATTTCTTCAGGTTAGACCTTAACAGAATTTCTCACTAGAAAGTCAATTGAACCATGACCAAACTTCAGATTTGGTTGACCAAAGTTAGGAAGCCACAACCGAAAGCAAATAAAGGTCAACCGAATGCCAAAGTTCTTGAAAGACTTACTCTCTAGAATATGATCGAAGTTTACATTCGGTCGACCGAAGTTACAGAGGCAATAGCCGAAAGTGAAACATAATATTGAACAAACAGAGCAAGTAATTTACTCTTTGGTTTTGAAAAATATATACGACCGAAGTTTAAGTTTGGTCAAACGAAAGTAGAAAAGTTCACGACTAAAGTTCACTACTTCAATCCCTTGATCATTCATTGTGAGCTTGATTGGTATCAAAAAACCTAGATCACTCTAGATAAGAGAGTTTCATTGTATGTAATATCAATCTAGAGTGTGTGAGCAAATAGTTATTTTAAACTATTGTATCTTGTTGAGAAGATCACTCTTAGTGATTGAGAATTTTTATGAGAAGAAGTATCTTAAAGACTAGAAGAGTTCTAGTGATTGTAAATGTTGTCAAGAACTCGTAAGTTTGAAAATAGTGAATTTCCAAAAAGAAGCTTGAAAAATGGACGTAGGCCGAGATTTTTCGAACTACTGTAAATCATTTACACTCTTTCTCTTTTCTCTTTTAAATTGTTTATGCACTTCCCATAGTTAGGAGTATATTGATTGCATAAGTTTTGAGTAAGATTTTAATTGGCCATTAAAACTTAGTAAGATTTTAATTGGCCATTAAAACTTAGCAAACTTATTTCACCCCCACTCATAGTTTGTTTTCTATCTAACAATTGGTATCAGAGGTAGTTGTCTTGTGCTGTTAAAACAGGAATATCAACCATGGAAACTCTAGCTTGTGATTGTGTCACTGAAGCAAGACTCTTTGACAATGGGTGATGGCGTACCGGTGGAGACGGTGACCAGCTGGTCTGGTAGGTACCATTGTTAGGTGACATAAGCGCGGCTTATGATCAATAACAATTGGTATCAAAACAAGACTCTATATTTTTCAGACTTAATAATCTAGGAGTCAAAGATCCATGGCCAATATCATAGAACACACATGGCTAAAGGTCAATCGATTACTAGGCCCCCATATTTTTTCGGTAGCAACTATAACTATTGAAAAGCTAGAATGAGGATATTCATTCAAGCAAACAATTATGCATGTTGGAATATCATATAGAATGGACCTATCATACCAACAAAAATAACAAAAAATGAGAGGTTGTTAAACCTCAAGATGAGTGTACATCTTTTGATACAAAAGATGTACAAAACAATACTAAGACTATTCACACTCTATATTGTGCACTAGATGTGAATGAATTCAATATAATTTTTGGGTTCGAAACGGCTAAGAAAATTTGGGATAAACTAGAAGTTACCCACAAAGGAACAAACCAAGTTAAGGAATCCAAAATAAACATGTTAGTACATAAATATGAATTGTTTAAAATAAAAGCAAATGAAATAATTTCTGAGATGTTCACAAGATTTACTGATATTATAAATGGCTTAAAATCTCTTGGTAAAGCATATACTAATGTGAAAATGGTAAAAAATATTCTCAGGTGTTTACCAAGGAATTAGGACCAAAAGTGACCTCTATAGAATAGGCAAAAGACCTCAATAAGATAGGACTTGATGAATTGCTTGGATCTCTAATGACACATGAGATCACACTAAAAAGTAATGAGGAGTTTAATGAAAGCAAAAAGAAAAGAGAATTACTTTCAAGACTTCCTCATCACACACAAATGAACCAATACACGATGATGAAGAAAGTGATGAGGAAATGGCATTATTCACAAGATGATTCAATAAAATATTCAAAAAGGGCCAATTTCCTCGAAGACAGAGTAGAAAAAACTTTTGTATCGAAGAAGGACCCTATTATTTGCTTCGAGTGCAAGAAATCGGGACACATAAAAGTTGATTGTCCAAAATTAAGAAAATATAAGAATAGTTCCAAAGAAAAATTCAAAAAAGGTCAAAAAAGCATTTGTGGCTTGGGGAGAAAGCGACGTTGCAACATCCGATGATGAATTAAGCGATCAAAAAATGAAAAATTTATGTCTTATTGCCAGAGAAGAAGATATAAATGAGATACATCTCGAATCCAACTCATTTGATGATTTACAAGATGACTATAATGAATTATATGGGGAATTATTGAAAATGATAAACAAAAATTGTATGCTAAGAAAACAAGTTTCTTCACTTATTATTGAAATTGATAATTCAAAGAAGCATGTTAATGAATTAATAGTTAAAAATGTTGAGCTTAATGCTAAAATCTTAGATTTAACTATATGCCTTTAAAAAAATACCAAAGGAAAAAAGAATTTAGACTTACTTCTTGGATCACAAAGGTGTGTATATGACCGTGCGAGAATTGGATACAATACTTTAATAAAACAAAAACTATACAAAAATATCTTTGTAAAGTCATCTCTTTCCTCAACACAAAAAATTCCATGCACATTTTGTAATGCCGAGAGACACAACAATACTCATGCTATATAAAGAAATATGTTAAAAGAGGATTACAAATAAAATGAGTCCCTAAGAAAAATGCCACTAACATTCAAGTACCCAACAAGATTTGGGTACCAAGGCCAATTTTTAATCTTTGTATGTAGGTATGCTTAAATGCAACATCAAGAAAAGGAAGGTGGTACTTAGATAGCGGATGCTCACGACACATGACCAGAGACAAATCTATGTTCGCATCTCTATCTTCAAGGGATGGCAAGTATGTAACTTTCGGAGATAATAGTAAAGACAAGATCATCGGAATAAGTAATATTGGTAAGGAACCCTCTCCTATTATAGAAAATATTTTGCTTGTTAATAGATTAAAACATAGTTTACTTATCATAAGTCAACTATGTGATAGAAAAAATAGAGTTATCTTTGATAATGCCATTTGCACTATAGAAAACATCAAAGACACAAAATATTATTTGTTGGTCAAAGA
>BRYF01000003.1:16660000-16675000 GCA_030159135.1 Actinidia polygama | reverse complement strand
CACAAGGTTATCTTGGGAAGCCAATGTTCAAAAGGTTCCGAGGTTGTGGGACACTCCTGGTTAGTCTTCGATTCACATGTCGTTCCTCAATTACCAATGTAGTTTCCCTTTTCGAACTAACAAATGTTTCATTTTTAGGTAAGTGCTACAACAAGCCGCATGTCCTAACCGAGTATGACCAGCAAAGATTCAAGATGATCTCGGACTCATTGGAACCAGGACAATTCTACCCAGTTGATTAAGTTTTTAGATCTAAGTTCTTTCGTAAGAACTTTGCCCTTGACTCCAGACCAATGGCGTTCAGTGACGGGGACAACGCTGAGGACAAACCAGCAAGCAGTGCGGCTCCTATTGCTAGCAACGAGGGTAAGTCCCACTATTCCTAAAGTGACCATTCCCGAGATGACTCGGTTGAGTATATAGGTACTATCAAGAAGGGGATGAGGAGATTTTTACCTCGTCTTTCTGATATAACATTGTTAAGGCTTTTAGGGAAAAAAGTCCAACCACTCATCCCAAGTTTAGAACTAGGTAGCTCGAGCTCGAGCTCGAGCTCGAAGACCTGATCAGATCCATGGCTTCCCCCTCGAGCTCAAATCAGACGGTACTGCCTTCATTCTTCTTTTAAGTATTTCTTCTCATCTATTGATTGATAAAAAAAATTGCAGTTATGTCAAAAAAGTTCAATCTGAAGAAGCTCACCTAACTGGCTAAAGGAGGCAGGTCTAAGGGCACCACCCTGACAGCGAAGGGTATTACCATAGGTGAAAAGCGCCAAAGGGACGAGATGCCTGACATCTTGCCATCGAAGAAGGGCAAATCGGTTCCCGATGCCAAAAAGAAGGGGCCATGTCGCCGCCCGAAGAGGAAAAGAAATGGTCTTCTGCCAACGCACTGGCCAAGTCAAAGGCGACATCGAGCAAGGAAGCGACACCTGTTGCGGCCCCCAAAGAATGAACTTTGACTGATCTAGGTGCTATCTTGGGGCTCAACGCCTTTATGCTGGAAAATCCTATCGTGGAAAAAAACTTCCTCGAGGGCGTGATCCTTCCTTTCGATAGGGGGGAGGTGGACAAATTGGACCTTAACCAGGCAATATCGAGACTCTTCCATGGAGTCAGTCAAGTAACTATTCACTTCCTGATTCAGACCATCTTTTTGCATTTTCATTATTCTGACAAGTATAATCTCTTGCAAGTGGTGGTTCTTGCCTCTTTCCTCACCGGGCATGGCAAGGAGTTGAGGGAGGAAGTGATGACCTAACATGCCCTTGTTGCTTCAGTCAGAACAGAGATGGCTCGTGCTAAACAAATGGCTACAGAGCTAGAAAGACAAGTGACCGATCTCGGGGCCTGAGAGCAGCATTCCATTGGCGAGCTGAAAAGGATGAAGAAGGATCATGGTGCCACTATGGCAAGGCTCAAGAAGGAGATGGACGAGCTAAAGGTGAAGTTTGACCTTACCAAGAGTCAGCCATTGAGGAGTACAAATCTTCAGATGACTTCCATGAGGTGGAGTGGGAAGCTTCTAGGTTATATGGCAAGGGCTTTTATATGTGCAAAAAGTAGATCGGGCGCCTTCATCCCGAGCTCTAGATTCAAGACCTCCAAATCAATGCAGATTTGGTTGATGAGGAAGAGGAGGAGGAGGGAGAGAAAGGCGAGAAAGAAAAGGGTGAGGAAGAGATGGGCAAAGATGCGCCAACTGAATGACAACCCTCCTCCCCAGTAGGTGTCTTAATATATTTTCCTCCTTTCTATTTTTGTAATGGCAACACCACATGTACTCTCAACCTTAACAGGATGCACACATTTTTCTATTGCCTTTTTCTTTATACATCTCTTTAATATCAATGCTTTAGTTTGTACACTGATTCTGGCGAGATGAGCTTTGGCGATATTATAACTAATAAAAATGGCGAGCATATTAAGTTTAATTCATCTTAGTTAGGCAAATATCGAACTTAATCATGGCGATCAAATCAATCAGGCGAATAATTGGAAAATGTAACTTAAAAATATCTCTCTAATTTGGTGAGTAAACCAGATAAGCGATATCAAATTGATCGATATGGATTTTGGCGATCATAATCAACCACTCTTTGAAATTGGCAATCTTAATATAATTGGCGACAATCCACTTGGCATTTCTAATAATAGAAATTGGTGATGCAACCCATTTTGGCGAAATAAGTGAGATAACCCAACTGATCTAGAGAACTTAATTATTTTATTAAAATAACCACAATTACATGGGGAATGGTGACAAAATAAGATTTTGGAGATATCACGTTGTTTAGGCGACATTCATCAAATGGCGACTAGAGGAACTATTGATAATATTTCTTGAAGTGTTCAGCATTCCAAGGATGAGGTAGTGTTTTGCCCTTCATGTCTTCTAGTCAATAGGTTCCTGGTCTGGACACCTTGACAATTTTGTAGGGACCTTCCCATGTAGGGCCGAGCTTCCCAGCGTTGAGCTCTTTTGTGGACAAGGTAACCTTCCTTAAGACCAAGTCGCCAAGCAAGAATGACTTATGCTTAACCCTCTAGTTATAGTACTTGGAGACCTGATGCTTGTAAGTAGCTTGGCACACCTTGGCTCGCTCTCCCTTTTCATCGAGAAGATCAAGATTAAGCCTTAGTTATGCTTTGTTGTTCTCCTTGTCGAAATTCAAAGTTCTAAAGCTAGGCATTCCTATTTCCACTAGTATGACTGACTCTGTCCCATACACCAACGAGTATGGCGTCTCAACCATAGGTATCCTACTCGTCATGTGGTAGGCACATAGTACACTTGGAAGGTCTTCCGCCCATTCACCTTTAGATTTTTCCAATCTTGCCTTTAGATTTCTCAGGATTATTCTCTTGGTGACTGCTACTTGACCATTTGCCTGAGGATGACCAGGTAAGGAAAAATGGTTGGAAATGGTGAGATCCGAATAGAAAAGCCTGAAGCCATCATTGTCAAATTACCTCGCGTTGTCTGAGACAATCACCTTTTGAATCCCAAATCGACAAATAATGTTTTTCCAAACAAAATTCCTGGTGTTTTTCTTAGTAATTTTGGCGAGAGGTTCCGCTTTTATTCACTTCGTGAAGTAATCTATGGCGACTATCAAGAATTTTTTCTGTAATGGAGCTTGAGGTAGAGATCCAAGTATATCAATTCCCCATTGAGCAAATTGTCATGGGATGGTCATTGGCACTATCTCGCTATGAGGGAGGTTACTAACCGGAGCAAACCTTTGGCATTTGTCAAACTTTTTGGTGAACATTATTGCATCTCGTTCCATCTGATGCCAAAAGTATCCCTGTCGAACTGCCTTTTGAATTAGTGATCTCGCCCCTGAATGATTTCTTCAAATGCCTTTGTGGGTCTCCCTAAGCACGTAATTTGTCTCCTCAAGTCGGAGACATCTCAGGAGTGGTCCTAAAAAAGATCTCTTATATAAAGTTTCATGGAGGAGGCAAAATTTAGCTGATTGATATTGAATTCTTCATGCCTAGAGCTTATCTGGTGGCATATTCACATCTTTAAGATAAGCAATGATATCCTCCACCCATGTCGGATCTGCTGTTTCTTGACAGATGATTTTGGTAATGCTGATACTTGGATTTGACAAGAATTCCATAGAAATGCTCATGTCCGAGATAAAATCAAAGGATGAGGGTAGGTTAGCCAAGACGTCGGCCTTCTTATTCTCTTCTCTAAGAATTTGACGAATCTTGAAGTCTTTGATCTTTGCTGACATGGATTTCACCTCATCCAGGTAGTCCAGCATTCAGATGTCCTAGGCGAGGTAATCTCCTTGGACTTGATTTACAATGAGCTGAGAATCACTGTAAGCGTCCAAAGACTTCACTCCCATTTCTATTCCAACCCTCAATCCAGGGAGTAGAGCTTTGTATGCGGCCTCGTTGGTGGTGGTCTTAAATTCGATACGTATAGCATACTCTATATGCTCTCCCAAAGGGGTTTGGAGAATAAGCCCTATACCACAACCATGCTGGTTGGATGATCCATCCACAGACAGTGTTCACCTGGTGAGATCATAATCTTGGTTTTATTCTTTTGGAGCTTCCATCTCGGGACTTAGAGCAACATTGTAAGTGAACTCGGCTATGAAGTCGGCCAATGCTTGGGCTTTAATCGCCATCCTTGGGCGATAACTGATGTGGAACACGCTTAACTCAATGGACCATTTAAGTAATCGCCCAGAGGCATCAAGTCGTTGGAGAATCTGCTTCAAGGACAGATCTGTGAGTACAACAACAGGATGTGCTTGGAAATAGTGATGGAGATTTCTTGCGGTGATCATCAGGGCATAAGTAAACTTCTCAATTTTTAGGTATCTAGTTTCATCCCCTATGAAGACTTTGTTAAGATAGTAGATAGGCTTCTGAACTTTCTCTTTCTCCCTAATAAGTACCGCACTCACTGTAGTATGCAACATGAACAGATATAAGATGAGTTCCTCGCCCATGCTGGGAATCATGAGCAAAGAGGGCGATCCAAGGTACTCCATAAGTTACTGGAATGCCATCTCGGTTTCATTTGTCCACTCAAAGGCTTTGTTTTTCCTTAGGATCTTGAAGAATGGAAAACATTTGTTTGCCAATTTTGAGACAAATTTGTTAAGGGCAGCTACTCACCTAGGCAATTGTTGCACCTCATGTACGTTCCTAGGCAAGCTTATTGAGAGTAGATCTTGAATTTGGTCTGGCTTTGCCTCGATTCCTCATTTAGTCACCAAGAAACCAAGGAATTTACCTGATGATACGCCAAAGATACACTTGGAAGGGTTTAGCATCATGCGATGCTTTAGCCAACATGTCGTCTATGTAGACCTCTATGGTTTTTCCGATCATCCCTTTGAACATCTTGTTGACCAATCTCTGGTACATCGCACCTATATTCTTTAACCCAAAAGGCATGACCTTGTAGCAATATAACCCCTTCCTCTGTGATAAGAGAAGCCTTCTCTATGTCGGGAGGCGTCCATGAAACTAAGGAGTTTGTGTTTGGAGTTGCATCAATGATCAGATCAATTTTTTTGCAGAGGAAAATTATCTTTTGGGCATACCTTATTTAGGTCGGTAAAATCAATACATACTCTCCACTTTCTCCCCTTTTTAGGGGCGACGACAACGGTAGCCAACCAATCTGGGTAATGGGACTCTTGGATGACATTGGCTTTGTTGAGCTTAGTCACCTCTTCCTCTATGACCTTCAAACGTTTAGGGGTAAACTTCCTTCTTTTTTGGAAAACTGAAAGATGATAAGGGTAAGTGAACAGCTTATGTACGGTGAATTGAGGATTTATCCCCGGAACATCGCTCTGCGATCATGCGAACTCATCGTAATTCTTTTCCAAAAACTCCACCAAGGCATTTTATAGTTCTTCAGTCAATTCAATCATGACATAGTGATCTGGGTAGTTAGGATGTATAAAAATTGGAGTTACCTCTTCCAAAGGCTTGGTGCTTTCTGTTTCTCTGAGATCAATAAGGGGAGTATCGTTCACTTCGTCCCTTAGTTTCGCCATCTTGGCATCGTCAATCTGTAGTTGCTATTGGGCGTTCGGCTTTGGAGTGGAGTTGGTCTTCATCGCTGCTATAAAGCACTGCCTTGCGGTTTTGGTCGCCTCTTACCTCACTTATCACAATTGAAGTAGGGAATTTCATCATCAGGTGATAGATGAAAGTGATTGCTTTGATTTTTCTCAAGGTTGGGTAACCTAGGATCGCATTCTAGGGCAAAGGGCAATCCACAACAATAAAGTCTTGCTACACTATGGTCTGGTGGAGCTCTACCTCCAAAGTTAAAGGCAACTTGATCCAACCAAGTTGATTTGTTAAGCTTTCTCCAAATCCGACTAGAGGGATATGAAATGGGTGAAGCCTATCTCTCTCAATCTTCATCTTGTCAAATGCCAAGGTGAACAGATTATTAGCAGAACTCCCATTATCGATCAAGATCCTCTACACGTTGAAATTGATGATTGTGGCAGAGATGACCAATGCATCGTAAATGCAAGCCTTTCAAATCATCATTGGTAAAGGTGATGGGCTGGTGAGCTTCATCCAAAGGCGTGGAGAGGTTATAAACCTCTTCTTCATCTCGCCCATTTGCCTTTCTAGCATGCCTCGTCCGGGATGAGCTCGAACATCCTCCTAATCTAAACCCTCCGTGAATAGTTTGGATATCTCTTGTTATTGGTCTATTGTCAATGTACCCTTTATCAAGCGAGTCGAGCCACGGGCGATCAGCTATAAATTTTCTCAAATATCCCCTCTTGATCAGATCAGCTACCTGTTCCTTTAATTGAAAGCAATCTTCTGTGTTATGATTGTGATCCTTGTGGAACTCACAATACTTGTTCTTATTCCTTCTGAGGGGGCTAGTCTTGATCTTTCCAAGCCACTTTATAAGGTCCTCATTCTTGATTTCCATGAGCACCTGGGCTATGGGGGCGTTCATAAGAGGCAACACCAGGTCAGGTCAGCGTGGTTGAGTGCAAGGGCTACATTCATTAATTGTCTCCCTCGCATCTCGTTCAAACCTTTTTCTTTTCACCTTGCCCCTGTAGTTTGATCACCGAGTGTCAGGCTCTTTCCTTTTGTGGTTGTGCCTACCTCTTCTTTTGCGCTTGGCCTCAGCCAACTCCTCTACTGCAATGTAATAGTCGGTCTTGCTCTGGAGCATTGACAAAGTTTCATGGCATTCTTGGAGAGGGAATAGAACAAAGGACCAGGTCGAAGTCCCTCCATCATCGCCATGACCATCACTTTGTCACTCGGGTCCTCCACTTCTAGAATAGCTTGATTGAAATGCTTGACATAGTCTTTCAAGCTTTCCCCATCTTTCTAATGAACTATGAAGAGGTGGGAGGCATTCTACTGCCTGACTCTGCAACTCATGAAATTGGCAACAAAGAGCCTACTCAGGTCGCTAAATGAATCAATGGTTCTCGGAGATAACTTTCTAAACCACGATCTTGCCGACCCTTTCAACGTCACCGAAAAGGTCTTGCACATCACCTCATCTGAATGTCCTTGGAGCATCATCAAGTTCTTATATGAGTCCAGGTGGTCCATAAGGTTTGCCTTCCCTTCATACACTTTGAGCTGGGATGGCATCTCGAATCTGGACGACACCTTGACTTTTATCACCCTCTCTGTGAATGGAGGTTCTATCTGCCTAATCAAAGTATCCATAGTAACTAGGGCATTTACTTCAGTATTAATGGCATCAATCCGAGCATCTAGGTCCTTAATCTTCTAGGTCATGGACTTATCTCAGCGTCTTGGAGCTCGGTCATCTCAGCGAGGTGATCTTTTGCGTCTCCTGGTTTCCTTGCCCGTCGTGTCTACGGTTCAGCTAGATGACCAAGACTCCGATACGACTAGACTTCTTCCGTGCCTAGAGTGCAAACTCGTTGACTGGTGTGGACGGCTTTAGGATGAATGTCTCTGATCAGTGCTATGGCGACTTTGAGAATCCTGATTGCCCGCTCGGTGAGAGTGACGAGACCGATCGGCTTCTTTAGAAGCAAGTGCGGCGGGAGGAGACGAATTGTTTATGGTGAGGTGCTGCACTAGATAGGCATTGATCTCGTTCATAGTCCTAATCTGCTCAGCGATTCCATGTATCTCACGATGGATAATGCCTTCCAGACCCGGAGCTTGATTAGTGCTAGCCGTTAGACATGCTTTGTTATCTAAAGGGCTACTAGTATTCGGTCTAGATAACAAATGGCTATGCGGGTGCATATAGAGTTTAGAACTCCCACAAATATTGTCAAACTATTGTGGTAGAAATTTGGGATGAGACACCAATAGTTAGAATTGCTCTTAAGCTCGGTATATTGACCTCAGGGACCTACGCAAGAGAACAAACGTTACCAGTCGGGGTGAGATCGCTACAAACCCCTCCGGCATAGAGATCAGACGAAGGCGATCAAGCTAGACATAGCACAGCAAGCAAATGGTGTTCTAAACTCAAAGATTGAAAGAGTAGTTACCCCTTCTGGTGAAGGGTGAGCGGTATTTTATAGCTGAAGAATGGAGAGTCGTGTGAGGAGATCACGGCACAAATATCGAGCAGACCAATATGAAAGTCGTGTTTGAGGATTTCGGAGTAAAAAGAGGAGACAGCCAAAGAAAAAGTGTAGAAACGCATTAGAAATCAACAAGAAAGACGAAAATACCTCATCGGATCAAAACCTATGCTTCCTTAAGCCATTCCAACCAATGGGAAGCTGGTCTAGCACCCTGTTGGGCTAGACTGCTCCAATCCCTTGAGGACCAGGTGCACGGTTTTAGGTTTTAAAAAGGTCCAATTTGATAAAACCGAGCTAAATTTTTCGTTACAGAAAAGTAAAGAAAAATCCTCAAAGAGAATTTCACATATTATTTCTTTGGAGAATTAGTCCTTTAATTCTTTCGCCATTGAATGATGATCGATACAATAATGAGCCTAAATATTATGACCAATCAAAATGGAATATCTACAGCTATACAATCCATAATACTGCAAAAAAACAAAATTTTTCAAAATATATTTTCTAATTTTGTTTAACTTATAATCAAACCCCCAAGGTGTTAAAAGAGAGATAAATATGTTAAACATTTCGTACTGATGCAGTTATGCTTGAAGGGTTTCGTCACAAAAGGAACAAGTTATACTTGTTCCTGATTATAATATACCCCATCCACCTCCTCAAAATCTCTCTTGTAGGATTTCTGTTATGAAGAACCAAAGAATAGAAAAGTTTAGGTTGTAGGATAGAATTGCAGATAAGATGGTGGCTAATAAGTGATTCCTAGTGGCTAAACGTTGTACGGACAAGCTGCAAGACAGCAATAGCGAGAATGACTGCCTGGAGTTGTTCTTTCAAACACATGGAACTTAATTGAGCTAAGCAGCTCGTGCATGACGATGTTGCCTTAGCAAGGTTTAAGAGGGATCAAGAGATCTCGAATGACATTCTCATAGAGCGACTTGGTCCACGCAAGATAGTTTTTATGACACGAGAAAATGAAGACTGTATCCCAGTCCGCATATGGCTTATTCATCAAACCGGACTTTGATTTCCCGTTAGTCCCATGTTAAAGGATGTGATGGGTCGTTGTGGATTCACCTTCATGCAATTGTCCATCAATTTTTAGGATCGTGCTTGTTGTCGACACCTTGATGCGATGGGAGGGATTGCCATTCTCAGCCTCTGATCTGCTGAACGTTTATGGAATCCAAACTTTTAAGATACATTTTTTAGTTTGGTATGATGACCTATTAGTTTGAAATTTACCAAGTAGTCTCATTAACAGCTTGCATTTATATTGTATGCCCATACCAAAAGCGCTATCTCTCTCTTTTGGCTTCGATGATACTGAGATTGACACAAATTTGATGAACTCCGGTTAATCAGCTGTTTTACAAGGAGGTCGATGAACAAGTACTTTAGCTTGATTCTGCAGTAGTGATGGTAATGTTAATAGGGTCGCTTGTGGTGTTGCCGACACTTCCTCAGCCTCCGGTGATGCTTATCCGGATGCATGAAACTCGAAGTAGCGCACCTACCATTAGGCACTGTTTGGGTAGGAAATGAAGCAGAACGAGTTTCCCTATAAATAGGCAACTCAAACTAACTCACTATTCACCTGAATCCAAAACGTTCTAGAGAGAGAAAGTGAGAGCCAGCAAGTCATTGCCACCTCCGCGTCATCACCGTCGTCTCTGGCATTATAGTCATCTCTGACTTTTCTTCAAACACAGTCCATTTTTATTTTCTCAAAGTAGTTCGAATTCTTCGATTTGAGCCATTTTAATCCTCTTGAAATATGTTCCAATGCATTTTTTTGCTTTCAATTTGCAATTTTTGTAGATATTACTTGCTTTCAAAACACCTGAGTCGTAAGTTTAAGTCTATCATGGTCGCTCGTCCATTATTGATGAGTGGCTAGTAGGCTTCTCGGATACCGAATGCTTTAGGTTACCTTTCAATCCGTTTTCACTGTTGAAATGGATCTGACTTGTGTTTGTGTGACTGAATCTCATGTAAGAGTAATATCTTGGCATGTTAGAGTTAGAGGCTTGCCTCTAATTCTTCGGTGGCGATAGAACGTTGAAGCGCATAAACAACTTAAATGAGTTCCCAAAAACACACTAACGCTTCGTAAGTTATTTGTCGTTGATTCGAACTAGGCTAGGAGCTCAAATTGACAGGATTTGATTTTTCTTCCAGACACATGGAACTTAACTGAGTTTAGCAACTCATGCATGACGATGCTACCTTAGCAAGGTTTAGGAGGGATCAAGAGATCCCGAACGATGTTCTCATAGGGCGACCTGGTGCACGCGAATATAGCCACTGCGGCACCAGAAAGCAGCGACTGTATTCCGGTCCGCATATAATTCAAAGATGATCTTCAACAAAAAAACATTAATGTTGAAGCTTCAGGTCTCACATATAATTCATGCTCCAACAACCCATATTCATGGTGCTGATAATAGGCAAAGAAAGGTCATGGAAGCGTTAGAACTTTGTTTTCTAAATTTTCCCCGTATTGAAGAATAAAATTAGGGATATTACGTAAAATATTATTTTTTTTCATGAGGCCGACCAACACTCAAATGATAGTTTGATTGTGTAGAAACCATATTTCATGTGAGTATGGTGTCATTTATTCAGTAATTTATTTAGTACCATTGATACATGAAAAAAGATTCCTGCAAAGCATTTTTTTTTAAATTGAAGTTTGACCAACAAAACCTGGTAATTTTACTTTATGTTTTTCATCACTCCATTATGCTCTCAAGTGAATAGCATTGTAAAAAGTTACCAAGTCAAAAGAGCAAACCATATTGGGCCAAGTGGGAGGAGAAATACGAGTAATCAAGAAAATGAGAAGTTATTCCATGTTACTTGAACAATGTATTAACCGCGTTAAATAAGGCAGCCACAAGGAGTGGCCTGGCCACGATCCTGCGTATTTTGGGAAAGGGAAAATTATTAATAAGTAATACTTTTTCTATTAAATTACCATTCAGTTCTATTCCGTGACTATTTGATAATTAAGTTCTATTTATTAAAAATTAGGACAAATGAGTACAAAACATCATATAAATAGCATGTATTATTCCATTTTTACCCTTTCTTTGTCAAAATTTTGACAAACCAAAGTATAAACAGATGAACTAATGAGCATTAAAACATAAATTTACAAATAAATCTAGTTCCAGCCAAAAAAGGAAACAGCAGCAATTCGCATCATTGGTCTCAATCACTTTTCTGAATGCAAAATAAATATGAAATCCCTCCTCCTTTCACAATATGTAATCCTTCAAAGTTAATCTACACCACTCCAAGCATCAATTCACCTGATATTTTCAAGAACAATAGAAAAAATCATCTTATTTTCCATAAAATAATTAGGCTCAATAACAAACCCAAAAAGAAAAACTTGTTAAGTCGTTTCTCTTTTGTCACGCAAAGTGATTGTGTCTATTGCCGAATAGAATAGTAGGATATTTTATATTGGGTTGCATTTTTATTATTAACTCTTGTAGGAAAATATAGGAATATTAACAAAATTTGACTTTTCTAGAATAAGTTAATAAAAATAAGACTATATTGTCCTAAATTGGAAATTTATACGACTGAATTATGATCTCAAGAGAAAAGTAATACTCAATTGGGAATTTTTTCCTTTCAGAAATTCTTATTAATTCCATACATTTTTTGGTGCAAATAAAAAGATTGAATTAGCATTCTAGCCCCTTTAAAATGATTAGCGTACAATTAGTATAATAAGTATGTGTCTTTTATTTTAGTCCTCAACGGTAGTGGAGGTGACACCTGCGATAATAGTGGGGGGTAAAAATAAAAAATTTAAAAAAAAATCATTTTTAGTAATATTATCTATTGGTAGGTGACAGTGGCAGGTAGTGGTAATAGGGCGACTGCAGGGCAGTAGCAACAAATGTGAAGCAATAGCAGCTATTATAGTGGTGTTGAGAGTAAAATTTTTTAAATAGTGAAATATGTCTGTCTGGTGGTGGCAGCAGTTCAGCAACAGTGGTGGTGGTGGACTAATGGCACTAGGAATGTAAAACAAACCCGAGGCCCAAACCTCACCCGAAGCCCGATCAAGCCCGACTTAGGCCTGAGCCCACCCAATTGTTTTGGGTTTGGCCGGGGCCTAGGTGTCCCAAAACCCGAAGCCCCAACCAAATCTCCGATCGAAAGCCGACCACATAATAAATACTCAATTCAAAGCCCCCCGCTCGCAAGGCTGAGCCAGACCAATGGCCCGAGCTCGAGCCCGAACCCAAAACCCGTCCACCCCTGAGCCTTGGGCTGCGCTTGAGAGTTGGAATTTTTTAATTTGGGTGTCCTGGCCCGACCCAATTTTTGGCGAGAGTCCGATGGACTTTGGGTGGGCCTGCCCAAACCTGATGTTTTTTGGGTCGGGCGGGATTTTTTACAAGCCTAGGTGGCACCTATTGGGCATGGTGGTGTTAAGAGTAAAGTTTTCCAAAGTGAAATTTATTTGTACACTGGCGACAATGGAGGAAGGGCGGCAACAGCAGTTGCCATTGTGGTACATAGAGAGTAAATTTTTTTCAAAAATGAAATTTATTTGTCAGGCAACAGTGGCGGTGGCCAATGGTAGTAGCTTTAATGATTAGGTCTCAGCAATTGTGGTGGTATTGAGAGTAAAAATTGTCAAAATTTATCAGTCTGGCAACGGTGGCAGTATTGGTGGTGATGTATTGGCTCTTTTTGATTGGATAACTAATAAATAAATATATTTATGATTAAAACAAGTGTAATTTTGTATCGCAATTAAAAATTCATGGACTTTTACTTACAGAACTTATAAATTATGGTCTTTTCCCCAATCAAACGTAAACTCAAACTTTTGAGCCATTTAATTTCCTTAAGAGTTTAAATAATTTTATCTTGATCCCTTTTGCAAAATTTTTATGCCTGCCACTATCGTTATATACTAATTAAATGCAAACACCCACATATAATCGCATAATTATAGAGAATCTACAGCATTGTCCTGTAATTTTCATAAGGAAAGACAAGATGGGTGGCTCTAGATTTTGGTTTTATTCCTTGTACTCTGGAACATGCATGCATTTAGGTGCATATGCATATATAATATACAGACATTCGAGTGGCCTTGTTGTCCAATGAATACTTCTTTGTGGGCTGTTGATTCATCTGTATGAGGGCTAAAAATCAAACATTTGGGTGCTTTTTTTAATAGCCAAGAGCTTCCGACGTTAAGTTAGCCAAATTTCCTCTTTGGCTTTTAGCTAGTAAAATTTTCTAAAGTTGTCCATATTACGATAGCCAAAACAACTCATAACTTTAATTTTGTTAAACTTTCTAGTAAAAACTATTTATTTGGTATTTACTTTTTCATTATTTTTTTATAAAGAGGCTGATAAAATTATTGTTAAAAGAATAATTAACTAAAATAAAAAAAAATTTAAATTATAATTTAGCTTAAATCTAAATTACATTTCATCATAATTTTATTTATTTTCAAATAAAAGTCTTTTAGAGTGTACGTGTTGAATTGTGTGTAAGAACGGATAAAATAAAATATAAATAAATAATATATTTATGAAATAGAGATAGAGTAGAGAGAGTCTGATGAAGTGAGTACGTAAAAAAATGACTAGTTAAAATAAAATAGACTGAATTTCTAGATATCTTTTGACTAAGCAATTGCTATAGGATGCTTAAGATATTAAATTGAGAAGTCGATATGTATAGTAAGTCATAAATTATTTTACACAAAATAATGTTATGCTATCTTTTTTTAGATCTGTCAAACTGTGCTTTGGGCGTGGGCTAATACTTATTTCTAAAATGTAAAACAAGATAAACTCAGCATTCTAAAAAACTTTATATTAAACACAAACTTAAGCAATTAAGTGTAAAGGTCCAACACGTGTATACTATGTCATAATTTATTATTTTCGTAATGATTTTTTTTGGGAAAATGATATATTCATTTTAATTTATTTTTTTTTATATTTCTTGTGAAACTGTCCTCGACTTCATTGTTGCACAATTGTGATTCGTGCGAGTGGGTGGGAATCATAAGTATTCTTGCAAGTGGGTGGGAATCACGAGTAAATTATAAGTAATCTTGGCCAAAAGATAAATAAAAAAAAAATCGCTAAAAATAATTTAAAATTATTCGATATATCCTAAACTGGGCCTAGGTCATCTCTCAGGCCCAAAACAGACATTGAAGCCATGTCCCTGGGAGAACTATGTCCTCTCACAATGATCATAATGCTCACTAAATTTAGGTATAAAACTCCAAATGTAGTGAAAATTGAATAAAAATCAGAAGAAAAAAAATAATAAATGGACCCAAAAATATTGAATAATTTTTTTCGATATATACATCCCAAATTAGAGCTTTTGTATCTTTCTTCCATAGATATTGATAAGAGTTATATTATCATTTGGGATTTGAATATTGAGATAAAGTTATATGATAATGATAAGACTTATCTTATCTTTAGTGTTCTATAAATAGATTGATGTATATTGTATTTATTGAATTGAGTTTAATAATATTATTGATCTCCTGGGTGGACGGAATGGAATCTCTTTTGTCTCTTCTTCTTATATTCTATCGTGAATTATCCACTATTTTTGGTAAATTTTTGGGTCCATTTATTTATTTATTTTCGCTGCGTTCTCCACTTTTCTATTACCCAATTTCCTTATTTTTGTTGATCGACCAATTTCTGACAAAAATAAATATATAAATATTTCTCTAACACTCTCCTGTTCTCTCTTTTTTGACAATAACAATAGGGTTCTGTCTTACACAGTTACATGACTAAAAATGCATATGCTTGCATCTAAACATTGAGAAATACATTTTTTTGTAGCATTCAAATAAGCTATCATGTCTCCAATTCAAAGTTTGAAGCTCAATGGGTCTATTTTTT
>BRYF01000003.1:16607500-16610000 GCA_030159135.1 Actinidia polygama | reverse complement strand
TCTTGGGTGTCCGAACATCTTGGAGAGAAATCATACATGACAGACGAGGTTAACCAACTCCCTTCTTCCTCTCCTGAGGACTTTCCTTCTCGGGATGAAACTTCTGACCACGAGGAAGATCCCGATATGGTCATTCGTACTCCTCTTGAAAGGGAGTTCAATGTTATGACTCAGGACTACTAATATTGCTTGAGGAAAACGTATTCCTTTCCGATCGGGATCCAGACCAAGATCTCGGAAGAGGGCGAGACTATATTGTCTACTCGCCTGGGCGAGGTAGCTTTTTATGAAGTTGCTTTTCCTGCCGGCCTGAGGCTTCCAATTCACCCCACCATCAGGAGAATTTTGAATTTCTACAATATTTGCCCCTCCCAACTTTCTCCCAACGCATGGCAAAGTGTCATTTGCGTATTAGTGATATGGCGATTTTACAAGCGCGCCTTATCCCTCAATGAGTTTACATGCCTCTACAGCCTGTTCAAAAGTTCAAAGTCAGACTTGGGGTGGCTCTATTTTAAGACGAGGTCGGGAAGGAATTTGATCAAGGGGTCCCCCAACAACATCAAGGGGTGGAATAGGAGATTCTTTTTCATCTCGGGGGATGACTGGGAGTTCTCCCCGAATCTAGCTCGGGGTGAAGGAGTCCCACGAGTTTTGAGAACATAGGGCACCCCAGGCCAGTCCGGTTTTCATATTTTGTCATTGTACTCGAGTATAATATCTTGCCCCAGACTAACAAATTTTCTTTTTTAGGCAAACGCTGCAATAAGCTGCCCATCCTGACTGACGTCGAAGATCGGCGAACAAATAGAATTTTCAGAAAATTAGGGCCAAGAGGATACTTCAAGGTTCCGGTGGTCCTTGGCTCTAAGACATTTCAGAAGTACTTCGCCACTGATCGCGAAGGGATGTCGTCCAACGACAGGGACAATGCCGGGGACAAGTCTGTAGATGGCGCAACTACTTTTGTGGACGACGAAGGTGAGTCCCGCCATTCTCGAGATGAACCTCGCCCTGGCGATAAGTCGGTAAAATACATAGGAACCATCAGGAAGGAAATGAGGAGGATCTTACCTCATGTTCATATTCTAATCCTACTAAGGTGATCAGGTCTTTCTTAGGTTTGGGACATTTAGTTCGAGCTCAGACTCTAAATTGGAGTCCTGGTCAAACCTAGGGCTGCCCCTCGAGCTTAGATCGAATGGTACTGTCTTCATCTTTCAAGTGTTTTATCTCTTCTTCGATCTGATGTCGGTTCTCTCTTTTGCAACAATGTTGAAAAGAATCAGTCTGAAGAAGCTCGCTCAGAAGATGGAAGAGTCTAAGAGCATAAGCTCGTCGACGAAGTCAACCCCAGCTGCGAAGGGGGTTGTCATTCAGGAGAAACATCCAAGGGATGAGGTGTTAAACATCTCGCCCAAAGAGGCGAAGTCGAAGGGAAAAAAGACCCTGCCCCCGCTTGCGGCAAAGAAGGCAAAATCGTCAGCAACATCAAGCGTGCCGGCAATCAAAGGAGCCCGACCAGCGGTGGCTCCTGAGGAGGGAACTTCGGCCAATCCTGGCAGTGCCCTGGGGCCCAGAGCCTCCATGCTGGAGAGTCCCTTCGTGGTAAAAAAGATTATGTCAAGGGTGATTCTTTCTGCTGACAAGGAGGCAGACAAACTCTCCTTGGATCAGGTGGTTTCAAAGTTCTTCCACATCGTCAGTCAAGTATCTATTCATTTTCATTCTCGGCTTTGGTTTTTGTACTTTTGTTGTTTCAAGGCGTTCACAGAAACTTGTTTTGTAGCAGGCGGTTGTGTTTGGGTTTTCCCTTGCTGTCTGAAGTAGGGACATAGGAAACGATGCCACTTTCTAGATCGCCGAGTAGAATTGACCGAGATGGAGATGGTTTAAGCTCAGAATCGGATCATAGAGCTGGAAGGACTCCTGGCAGAGTTCGGCGAGCAGGAGCAGAAGGCTGTCGAAGAGCTGATGTCGTGGCGAGGTTAGAGACAGAGCTGGAAGAGCTGAAGAAGAATAAAGCCGTTGCCAAAGGGAAGGCCATTGAGGAGTACAAATCCTCGTATGATTTCCAAGAGGCCGTGGAATTCGCGGCTTCCAAATACTTTGGTGAGGGTTTCAACTTCTGCAAGAAGCAACTAGCTCACCATCATCTTAACCTTGGCATCGATTTAAATAACATGGGCCTCAATCACGACCTGGTCGAGTAGGAGGAGGAGGAGGAGAAGGGGGAGGAAAAGGAGGAGAAAAAAAACAAGGAGAAGGGCGACACCAGCCCCTTCTCTCAAGACACAAATGGAAGTGACCTTAGATCAATATAACGTTCGGAGGTCACACTCAAGTCAGACCTAATTTTTCCTGAACCTGTTTAGAGTGAGTTTGGTCCAATCCAACCCAACACACCAATATACCCTCGAAATTTGTCTTCTTGGAATGTTGTCATTTTGATTAGTGCGGAGATAAAATCATTTTCAAATAAATTTTTATAATTTTTTAA
>BRYF01000003.1:16570000-16577500 GCA_030159135.1 Actinidia polygama | reverse complement strand
AATGACAACTGAAGGTGTCCACGTCGCAAAAATGGAGTCAGATCGGATAGATTTTGTTGACTATAAGTAGTTAAATGTGGGGACTTTAGAATTCTTCAATGTCAAAAATGGATTAGTTTTTTAGAATTAAACAAGCTTAATTTCATTTACGAATAGTGAAAATGCTAACAAAGTCTAAAATGTTTGTACATTCATCTAGAAAATAAAAAATACAATGAATATACATGCATTTTATGTAGGGATGGACCCAAGAAATTACGGCTGGGGGCGACCGTTGCCCCAAAATTTTAAAACAATCATAATTTAATAGTAGTATTGACTATAAATATTTTTAAATTATATAAGGTTGTCACTCCAAAGTTGAAACTAGTATTAAATTTTGTGCGCACATTTCAAAATCCGTGCTTTGTATGTACATTAACTCTTAAAATTAAAATTTTACGTCCGTCCTTAATTTTATGCATTCTTATTTCCAATGTCTCATAAATACCCATTAACAGAACCGTATAATGAAATCTCTCCGCCCCAACCATCATAATTTTAGAAAATAGGAAGTCGATAAAATTAAAAGAGTTTCGTCTCTAGAATATAAGATTTAGGAATGATTGTCAATATTATTTTCTAATCTATTACACATAAGAGATTAAAAAAAAAATGTGTTGCAGTGATAAGACTCAAACTTAAATCACAATCCTTAAAAAAGCATCTCATCTCAAGTGAGTCCTTGGCGTTGATTGATAAATCACTACTACTAATCATTTTGATAAGATTTTTAATTATTTCTTTTTTTTATTAGCTTTTTTCAATGAAAATTTATTTCTACACTTCAAATTTTGATTTCTACACTCCAAAATAGGAGTGTAGAAATCATTTTTCTTTTCAATTAGTATTCATTTTGTGTGCTAATTTGAAGTTTTTATCAATATCAAAACCAAAACTAATAGCAGATAAAAATTGAATCCAAGGCTCCGTTTGGTAATGTTTAAAAGTCAATTTTTTTTAAGCTTGCTATCAAAAAGTTAAGATTTTTTTGACTTTTTTGCTTTTCTAGCTTTATTTTAGCTAAAAATAAATAAAAAAATAAAAAAGTTAATTATTACTATTTTTTTTGCTTATAAGCTTAAAAAAGGCTAGCTGAAAAGTTGGTACCAAATGGAGCCCAAATTAGTCCGACTCCAAACTAATTAAATGAAAAATAGGTCTTGCTGATCACCATTCAAAGGGCGGTGGACAAGAAACACTAAAAAACAAAAAATATTTAGTACGTTTCAATACATATTTCATATTTTTAATAAAATACTTTTATATTTTTCATAATTTTTAGTACACTTTTCTCTCCTTAAACACTAACCATTGGACGTTGGTTAGATATATACAACTAAAACATCAAGGGTTAAGTAAGTCCTTTTCAAATCTTGAGCAGTAGAGCGTTAAGAGCAAAATAGGTCATTGCTCAACTTGCTAAGATATATTTAAAAGAAAATGTTTGTATTTTAATTGTGTATGAGCAATATATACACCACAAAGCACCCGCACCCGCACCCACCCTCACGTTTTATTGACTATTTTAAGCTATGGAATAGGTAACACGTAATCTAGGCTAGAGCCATGAAAGAACAAAGAGAGACTACTATGCTGTGGGCGTCCTCTGATGCTTGTAATGCACTCTCGATCTCTCTTCTGAGTAAAATATTATTGCAGATATCATATCACGTCGTCAGTAACAGGAGATATCACCATTTCGTAAGGAATGCCACCATTTGATAGCATACATCCGTAAGGAATGCCTGAATTTTACTATTTTAATGTAACCCATAATTTTAAAATTTTAATAACTGTTATGTGCATATAGTAACTGCATTAGATGATTAACTACTACCGTGTATTACAACCCAATTTGGCCTAGTGTTTTTAATTTTTTTTAAAGTTTTTTTATTTTTAGTGACCGTTTGATCAAAATTTTTATACTTCTTCGCTTTTTCTTGATAAGAGGAATTTGAAAATTTTAAATTTTTTAATATAATTTGAAAATACTAATCACTAAAGACAAAAAAATACTTTTACTCAACATTTTATCTTTTATTATATTGTTTTTAAAATTTGAAAGAAAAATTCAATATTTTTGATTCTTCTGAAGAACTAAAAAAATACAAAGTTTTGATAAAACAATTAAAAAAAAAATTCAAACCACAGTGGTTGAAAATTCTTGAAAAGAAAAAGCTAGGACACACAAATCGATGGATACACTTGCAATATTTTTTTTTTCTTCTCTGACTCACAGGTTACATGGCCTGATGGCCCCATAGTAGCTTCCTCCATTAAAGTCCTACTTCACATGTACTATATGGTTCTTTCATAATATTTGTGAGATAATAATATTTACAATCAACCATATAAGGGACGTATAAGAGTCAAACTTGCCTTATCTATTGTCACGTAACAGGATATTTCGCAATTGATATAATAATAATTGTAGTCACTGCATTTTGACGGGTCATGATATTTATGTCTATCTTTATAGCTTAAAACCATCATTTTTCAAAATAACTTGTCAGTAGTCGTTATCAAAACTGAGATTAATAGATTATGAGAAAAATTCCTCCGAAATAAAGTTTTCTTTGCTCAACAGAATTTTCAAAATTTAATTACTATGCAAAAAGTTCTGAGGCAATTAATTCCTCAAACACTTGGTACCCGAACTTTTAAAAATTTAATTACTATGCAAAAAGTTCTTGCAACCAAGTATCAACAACAATTACTACTATAAAAATTTAATCCATGATCAATCAAGTAAAATCACAATCTAACTAAATAAGAATCAACAGAGACAAACGATATAACGTGAAAAATCTCATGGTAAAAAATATATGACCAAAGTCAAAAATTAATGCACTATACGAAAAATAATGGATACAAAATTTCTTACAACCTTCGCCTAAGCTCAATCTATCGTCTGAATCCTACACCTAAATTATCCTTGCCTTCGAACTTCTTCAAAAGGACTTATCTTTGCCTTCAACTCCTTCAAAGTACTTGGTGTGAAAAGTAGAGAGATGAAGAACCTTGAGAAGTAAAATTTGTTTTAATAACCCATGAACCTTCAATTGAATTTCTCAAGTACACATAAGTTTTCCTTCGATAATCAAGAGATGTATTCTTGTCACTCAAGCCATAATTTCTAGCACTAGAACTGATCTTATGAGCTCTCACTAGGTCTAGAGCCTTCCCTTGAAGTGTTGAATTACCAAAAAAGGTATGAACAAAATCAGCTAGCCAACAAATCGACGGTCGATCGTCTGATCCGACAGAAGCACACTAGAGCAAAATCAGCTAGCTAACATACCGACTCAATTGGCCTGATCCGTCAGAAGCACACTAGAGGAAAACCAGCTATCTAACAGCTCGATGGTCGGTCGGTCCGATCCGTTAGAAGCACTAGCTAGACTATAGCTCGACATCAGCTCCGCTGCAAGTCTGATCGTAAATTGCACTTTAACCTCTGTAGAATCATGTCTTGCAGATTTGACCCTAATACTTCTTGAACTTGCCCCATTACACAATAAATTGCACAAGTGCCAAGAGATCCATAGCTACTTAATTCTCAAAAACTCAAAAGAAAAATGTAAAGCAAATAATACATTTGAAATATGTTTTGCCACTCAATTGACAACACCAACGACGGATATCCTAGCTCCAACAAATTCCTTCTCAAACCCTAAACGACATAATAGACCTTAGAAAGGTACCTTGAAAGACCATGACTAGTTTTGGACAAACATCTAAAGTCGACTAAAGTGCCCCCGTTAAATAAAATACAATTTTTCTGTTATTATATAAATTTATGCCTCCTCAAGTATCTCTTCGCAGGTCTTGGTCTTCCACTAAACCGCGTTAGCGGTTGCTGGCAACACCTCCCAACTCATAAAGTCGCGGGCTAATTGATTCTTTAACTCTATCTAATGGACTCTACGGATCGAGCGTTAGGGATCACTACCAAATTCTTTCAAATTCTCTCACATTCCACAACCCCTCCACAATCTTAATATATGTACATTTGTATACATACATTTATATTTCTCTTTTTCCCCTCAATTTCTCCTTCTATCTTCCCTCTCAAATTCTTTTAGATTCTTTCAACTTCTTTTTGTGTAGTTTTTTGTGTTGGTTTGTTCGATATTAATAGAAAAGTTTGGAATTGGTATCAGTTTAAAAATATAGGGTTTGAACTGTAAATATTAAGAATCCAAGGTTTATTTTTTGATATGGGGGTAAAGGTCTTGATTCCTTTTTTTTTAATTCATACATCCTCGAGCATCTCCAACAAATACATTAAATAAAAGAAAAAGAAAAAAATTATAGTACATATTCTGTGTACCATAAAATATTACGATCAATTGTGATTTATATTATGATCAGTTGTGGTAAATGTTACGAGATGTGTGTATATTAAAAATAGTTATAAAAAATATTATGCATCATTGTAGTGAATGTTACGATATTTTGTAGTAAAACGAGTTTTGATTTTTTTTTGTTACAATTTATTGTGGCGATCCATTATAGTAATGTTATACCTGCATACATCATATGCACCAATTTTGAGAAGTGTGCTATAGAGGATTCCAAATTTAAATTGTACTTACTATCTTATATATAACGTTTGAAGAGTAAGTTTTTGTACAACACTCCAATAAACTCCTCAAACTTTACTGTTTTATTGAATTTTCATTTTTTTCTTCTACATATCCCTTTTCTTACTTCAAATTTAAATACATTAATAGCATGTGGTGTACTTTATATATGGTTAAGACCAAATAAAATAATTATTATCTGATATTTGTAGGATGCTACCTATATTTTAGTTTCCAAAATCGTCAAAAAATTGAAATTAAGGTGAATTCGTGATTGAGAGTTTGCTTAAATTTATATTATTGATTGGTTATATTAATATTATTTCTTTGGCTGATCAAATAAAAAAAAAGAAGAGAATTCGTTGAATCACATAAATTCTAACTGAACTTTTAAATTTTCTACATTTAGCAACATCAATGTTTTGAAAATCGGAGTCACTTGTTCAACCGTCGAGTTAAACTGGAATAGAACCGTAACGTCATAGTTACGTCATTAATAAATTTTATTTGAAAATATAAAAATTATAAAATAAAATTATTTGGCATTATATCAAACGCCCTAATGCTAAAAAATTGAAAAAGCATAAAAGAAAAGTTGAAAAAACATACAATTTAGTAAAATATAAAAACTGAAAAGGCGTTAAGGAAAATCATAATATAGTAGATGAATAACATGACATATGGTTCAACATGCTATGAAGAGAACTAGTTTAATGAGTTCGCGTCCCGCCCAACACAATTTTTTTTTATCAAGAGAGAACCGGTAGGGTCTAGCAACCCAACACCGATTTGAACTGTTCTTTACTTGGACCGTTGGTTCATGATTCAGTCGATTTAAGCCGATTTTTTCAATAAAATAATAGTTATTTAGGCTTAACCGAACCAGAAATGGACTGGCCAACGGTCCATCCGGTAAAACCGGCTTGTCCGGTCAAGTTTTAAAACATCAACTAACACATTATGAGAGAGAGAGAGAGAGAGAGAGGCCAGGGCTTGAAAAGGAGGCAGGCATGCTAGTGAACACAACAGGAAACTGTTGCGCTGAAAAGATCTCACCTGCCTATTAATGGATGGAGTTAATGCAAGGAAGATGAACAACAAACAGCAAGAACTGGAGCCCTATCAGCATCCCACAATACCTAACTTAATTGCTATTTGCAAAGGAATGCTACCACTGTACCACACTTTTCCAAGTTTGTTGCTCTCTCTCTCTCTCTCTCTCTCTCTCTCTCTCTCTCTCTCTCTCTCTCTCACACACACACACACACACACACACACACACACACGTAACTTTCCATATTGCATCATGATTCATGAGTCCATCACACCCTCGGTTTCAAACTCAAAATATCATTTTTAATTCAAAAATGTGTTTAGATAGCTTTACTATAATAGTTACAACCCAAATCTCTATTTTATCTTTATTTTAAAAAAAGTTCATCCATCTCCTACTTTTTCTCTAAATTTTCAAATCATAATTTTTTTATACTTTTATTAAAAATATTTATCTCATTTTCAAGATCTCATCAATATTATTTTAATAATACATATTTTATAAAATTCGATTTATAACTTAAAAGTTATACATATTTTTTGTGAAAATCAATATGAAAATGGGTTCCATTTATTAGGTGGGTCTCCATATTTGGAGACTCAAACACGAGGCCTTATATGTTTTTGAGACCAAAATGGAGCTTGGTTGGAGAAGTAACAGAAGTTTTAGTCTCCGAAATGGAGATTAGAGTAAAGTAACAGAAGTTTTAGTCTCCGAAATGGAGATTAGAGTATAGTTGGAGATGCTCTAAGGCTTCGTTTTTGATAGTTTTTAAATTATTTTTGAGAATTTTGCCCATTTTAGTAAAAGGTGTTAGCTAAATAAATTAAATTATTTGGGTACAATAAATATATAATTTATTTTTTGCTAAATTAATGACAAGTTTTACAAATAGGCTAAACGGGGTAGTTTTTATCGACTTAATATACAAGCTATGTTAGTTAGAAATCAAACTATGAAGGGGTGAAATATTTTTGATAAGATTAATGGCCAATTAAAATTCTTCTTAGTTACTATAACAACAATACACTCTTAATTTAAGCAAATATATGAACAATGTAAATGAGAGAAGAGAAAAGAGAGCAAACGACTTACAGTGGTTTGACAAACCTCGATCTACGTCCACTCTCCAAGCTTTTTCTTAAAAATTTATTATCTTTAAGTTTGCTGGTTCTTGACAACCTTTACAAACACTAGAACCATTTTAGTCTTCAAGAGACACTCTCTCTTAAAAATTTACAATCACTTATAGCGATCCTTTCAACACTAGGCAATAGTTGAAGTAACTCTATTTCACCAACTCTAGAACCAATATGAATACAATGAAACTCTTTTGTCTTGAGTGATCTAGGTCTCTTTGATCTTATACAAATCAAACTCACAGTGAATGAATAAATGATTTAAGTATTAAATACAAGTGTTAGTAAAAATTTATGACACTTCAATTTTCTCTCCAATAACCCCAATAGTTGTATTTATAAGCCAAAAATATATTAGAGTTGTTGCAGCATTTAATGCTTCTGATCTAACCATTCTGATTGAATATCAGCCATTGAATCTTGATTTGGACGTGCATGATCAACTTTTCAAACCTTGGTCGACAACTTTAGTTGACTGAACTTGAACTTTGGTCATGGTTGTACTAGAATTCCAGTGGCTTGCATACTCTGTCTACTAAGAAATTTTGAACTTTGGCCGAGGGCTTTTTCACTTTCGGTCGATCAAACTTAAACTTTGATCGTCATTGTTTTTTAATTCCAGAGAGCATTATGTTGCTCTGTTTTGGCTCTAACATACTTCGGTCGACTGAATGTAACG
>BRYF01000003.1:16335000-16340000 GCA_030159135.1 Actinidia polygama | reverse complement strand
TGATATCAATCCTCCTAGCAAGATCGGACGCTAGAACCCTGAGGTCTGCTCAGATGGAACAACTTCTGTCGAGTTACCAAATCCCATTCATGCCTGAGATTGAGGTAATGGAACATCCAGAGAGGTTCAACCCCCAAAATTAGCAATGTACGATGGTAAATAGAATCCAAGGTCATACATTAATCATTTTTGACATATGGTGACACTTTGGAACCACCTTGACACACTAATGTGCAGGGCGTTTCCCTTAAGTTTAGGTGATCTCGGGCTAAAATGGTTCGAGAAACTCCCTCCGAGATTAATTGGGAGTTTTCTCTAGTTGTCTGAATCTTTCGTAGCTCGATTTGTCATTAACACCAAAGGGCGTGAGTTCCCTCTTGACTCTTTGGAAGGGAAAGAATGAGATGCTTCGCAATTACAACAAGAGATATTGGCAGATGTACAACGAGATCGAAAAGTGTTAAGAGGAGCTTGTGGTGGTTAGCTACAAGCTTGGGCTGACTCCAAGCGAGAAACTTTGAGATGACAGTTAACCCCCCCAACCGACCTCTGAGACCTAATATTCTGGGTGAAGATGTACGCTAGGTTGGAGGATGATGTTAAGTATGCTGAATAGCGACAGAGACGTTCTCTCAAGGAGAGCTCGTCAGACGACACAAAAAAAGCTTGGAAGAGCACGAAGGACGGGTAAGGTAGTGAGTCCATGTGGTTTTCAAGGAACTGGTCTATAAGCTTCATGCCAATATTTAAGACAATCTGTACTACAAGAAGCCTCTCCCAATGTGAGGGGATCCAAAAAAAAGAAACCAATGGTGGAAATGCACTTGCCATGAAGAGAAGGGGCACAAGGGGCATAAAATTACAGAGCCTTGAAGTCTTTTTTAGGTTAACTAGTTTAGGTAGGGCACTTGAAGGAACTCGTTGATCAAGAAAAGACAAAAACATAGGAAATCAAAGTCATATATAACCCAAGTTTTGATCAGGAAAGGGAATATGTCGTTAATGCCTTGGAGGAAGACATCCTCAATGAAATTATTCACATGATTAGGGGTCCACATGACCTCGAGCTCGAGAATATGATTTAGGGGGAGATCTGCATTGTCAAACAGATGAATGATGTCCTATAGGCCCAGTCAGCGGCCAATAAACCAACGGTAGAGCTCATTTGAACCATGAAGCATCCTTTTTATACCAAGGCAAATCTCGTGTGGGTCCATCACTCCCACAACAATCCATTGGTCATCCAACTGCGGATTAACGGTCAAACAAATCCTACTGGACTCTGGCAGTTCAGTTTAGGTGTTGTATTATGATTTATTTAAATAGTTGAAGTTGACCAAGGTTGATTTAAAGCCATCCCGAGATCCGTTAGTTAGGTTCAATTCTTAGGCACACTGACCCTTGAAAATCGTGACCCTCAAAAACTGAGATTGTAGTTGTGGACATTTCCTCTCTTTATAATGCGAACATTGGTTGAGATTGGCTTCACAGGATGAAGGGAGTCGTCTCTACACTACACTAAGTCATTAAATTTGCCACCCCAAGGATGAAAAAACGTTTCATAGGGACCAAGTTACGGCCAAACAATGCTACCTGGCTACGGTGAGCACTAAAGCAACTATGAAAGAATTGCAGTTCGTGGAGGAGGAAAGAAAAGTGCTGGAAGATGTTGGCAAAACCTTGGAAGACAAAGTAGTCAATGACCTAATTCGTTATGACCTCGATGAGCCAAGCCGAGTTTCATGATCAGAGAGTAACGTTCCCGGTAAGTTTTCTCTGCCATCGATATGCTTGGGCTCAAATACCGATGATGCGATGGACTAGCTACCAGCCACACCCTAGGGGCATGATTGAGTCAATCACCTACTCGCTGACATAATAGTTGACGCGTTCTCACACACGCTAAGTTGCACTATAAAAGTGAACACACTCTCTCACAAGAAAGAAATATTGACTCTCTCTCGAAGGCTAGAGCCAAGAACCCTTCTCTTGCTTTCTTCTTTTTCGATCATTAGCTTGATCGTCATTGCTATATTGTATTTAGAATAGCTATATCATGTGGTATTTAGAACAACTTTGGACAGTCATTCTCATTATTGCTATATTGCAGGCTCGGCCAAACAGCGTTCATCCACCAGAAACCGTATGTTAGCCACCAAATTCGATTTTTTTTCATCCCAAGAAACCATAATATGTTAATAGAACTAGTAGGAACTAAATGACAGTTCCTTAAAAAACTCAAAAATAAAACAAGTGGTAAATGAAAATTGATAAATCCCACATGATAAAAAGTGTGTTTGTTAGGGAGAGGGTGCAAATACACAACCCTCGTGCGTGCAGTTTCGGTGGCCCTACCTCGGCCCCACTAACTTGATCCATATTGTATTGTTTTATAGGATTCGCTGAGCATACCATATATATAAAAAGAGATCGAATTACTTTTATATCTAAAATGTAGACAATTTATTTTTTAAAACTAATGTGATTCGTTCATGCGTTCGATTACTTTGAAGTTTTGCATGATAATAAATCTCACTAAATTAAAATTTGAGTTACATAAATAGATTTAGAGTAACACGTTTTCAAATTTGTTTATGTCTCTCCATTAAATTTTGGTTTTACCATAATGTAAAAATAATAATAAAAAAAGAAGTTTGGTCTTATTTGTTGGCCCTTCAAGAAATTAATGAGAAAGGACGTCAATTAGACAGAATCCCTAGTAACAAATCCTAATTGGCGTTTGGTTGATAGGAAGGGCCAACGAATAAGAGAAATTAGAAAAGAACTAATTACACTGAACTCCCCTGAGGTATCTAACAAATACACTAACCTCACATGTAGTTTCAAAATCTACACTATCTTCTTTACTTTTGCTGACAATATACATAGACTACCTATCTTTTATCTAGCAGTTAATTTCTTTAAGAGAGAGAAACTATTTGGACTCTCCAAATGAAAAATTACCATTCCCACCGTTGTGAAGAAGAAAAATAATAAAATACTCATTATATAATCCAAAAACCAAACATCTTTTTCTTCCTCATAATATCTTAACTATTTTTCAACCGCCACACTATCAAATAATATCAAAATCATGGGTTTACGCAATTTATCAGATATCCTATATTTATTAAAACTTTTTTAAAAAGTTAAAAGTTTTTACATATAATTCAACTCTACCCAACGCATTTCTTTCTCAAAATTTTTTATTGATTTTTTTTATACTAATTTTATCTATCATTATCTCTCCCACATTATATAATTTGAATTGTGTTTATATAAACGATAAGTATAAACTCTTCAAGACTTATTTTCCTTTTCAATTACAAAGCATTTCAAAATACAATTAATTATGGATCAACCGTTAGCATAAATAAATACAAAAAAAAAACTAAAAAAGTGGAGATCAAAGAGTAATGAGATTAGTACTTATGTTGGCCAGTTTGGTTTCCAAAACTTCTCAAGAACAGATTTTAGACTTTTGCTTCTGATTATGGAAAAATAAATTAATTTTTAAAGTTGTTTAAAAGTTCATTCTTAAGCTACTATTTTAATATTTTTAAATATGTTTTTAAATCCCATCTTAAAAAAAATCTGTTTTCAAAAATTAACTTTTAGTAATCTAAAAGCTTTTGACAGACACCCACTAAGTATTCCAACACTAACTTAAGCTTTTACTATATTCTAAGGGCAACTTTGGTTATATCAACGCCAATGTTAACGCCATCAGGTCGACATCTCTGACAGGAGAGATAAGTATAATTTCAAAACTACAGCTCCCGTCTTTGTATTTGTCAAATACCTCAAGAAGGTCAGGGTAATTATACCATAAAAAATCGTATATATATATATATATATATATATATATATATATATATATAGGTGTGGTGTGGTGTGGTGTGGAATTGACTGTTGGCAATGGCAGGCTGAGAGTTTCGTGGGTCCACGCGTTTCCTTGTCCCGCCGACACACATCTATACATTTCTTTCTTTTGTTTTATGTTATTTGCATTATTATTTGTCTGTTGCTCCTTTTGCTGCCAACCTTGCTTGACCACACTCATCTGGTTTAGGAGTTTTTGTTTTTTAAATAAAATAATTTAGAATTTATTTACGAAATCCATTGTTTTTATAGTTGTGATTTCATGCCACCACTTCAAGTAAAATAGTTTAAAATTTATTTATCAAACTCAAGTGTTTTCAAAGTTATGTTTTGATGCCACAACGTTAAGTAAAGTAGTGTTTTGAGTCCACGATTAAAATTTTCTCTGTAATTCATTGCTCTTTCCATTAAAGTTTGAACTCTTGATGCGGTGGATCAATAACATTTTAATGAAATCGTGAAATGAAGACACGATTTTGCATTGTAGAAATTTTGAGAGTGGAGTTTCGAAAGTAACTTTACATATCCCAATTTTTAATTTAAAAACACAAGTCAGAAAGCACTTGCGTTTAGGAAATAAGTTCCAAAGTAGTAGAGTTTAGTAAATAAATTTATTAAAACAAAAAATCTCTTTGTTTGGTATGTCCACCCTTGGAGATAATAAAAAATAAAAGGAAAAAAAATTAGTAGGAGTAGTCTTTTTGTTTTTTATCTTTTTCTTTTTCTAGAAAAAGTTAATGTCACTAGTTGACCATTTCTCAAGCTAAAATATTTTTAAAATAAAAAAGATGGGATGATTTTTCAATATAAAATATTTTTAAAATATTGACCATTTTTCTTTTCTTTTGTTAGAGAATTACTGTTTTGACTTGGTAAATAATGTTTCTACTTGATAAACAGGGTATAACGATGCTCTCCTCGCACTAGATGACAAGCATGTTTGCTATTGGTTCATATTATTATTAACTTTTATAATACTTGTTTCTATTTTGAAAGTTGCTCTATAATAATTCTCACCACTTATATTCATGAGTTAAGAACCTAAGATCAACTTAAAAAGTTAGAAAAAAACTAATTATTAAAATTATATTTTGATGATTTTTAACTTTTTCTTTTGA
>BRYF01000003.1:16275000-16277500 GCA_030159135.1 Actinidia polygama | reverse complement strand
CACTAATGGGTCGGTGACTCATTAATGAAATATGATTATAATCCCAACTCAACTCAACTCAACTCATTTATTAAAAAATGAACTTAACCCGCTCAATTAACCATATTATATTGTAGTTATTACCCTCACAAAAAACATGTTTTATATTACTTAATTTTTTTTGGTTTTGTTTTCAGTTTTTGTTTCTAGCATTAATAAAAAAATATTTTTAAATGTTGGAAAAACTGGTTTCGTTGGGAAAA
Organism: Actinidia polygama; assembly: GCA_030159135.1. Lineage (NCBI taxonomy): Eukaryota > Viridiplantae > Streptophyta > Magnoliopsida > Ericales > Actinidiaceae > Actinidia > Actinidia polygama. The sequence continues at coordinate 16,277,258 of BRYF01000003.1, read as the reverse complement.
AACTGTGTTTTTTTTTTACAAAAAAGGCAACAAAAAACAAAGTTTCTCCAGGAAAAAATGTAAACAGAAACTGTTTTCAAAAATGAAAAAAATTCCCAAAAAAAATGTAAGCAAAAGCGGTTTTAAAAAAGAAAAAACTGCATTTTGAAAAAATGAACATAAATTTCTTTTATGAAAAATGCTATATTTCTGTTTTTGATTTTGAACAGAAACTGAAAATAAAACTGTTTTCATCTCCAAAATAAAAACAGAAACAATTATGTTTAAAAAAAAAATTAAAAATAGTTGTTGTTTTTTAAAAATGAAAAAGGCTACTTTCTATTTTTTTTTTTGAACCGAAATTAAAAATATATAATTTTCACCAAAATAGAAACAGATGTTCAAAAAATTGAAAAATGCTGTTTTTTTAATTCTATTTTTTGTTTTTTGGAAGACACAAATAATACCTAATGCTATTTTTTTTTAAATGAGTTGAATTTATTAAGAATTGACTAGTCAGTCCCTTTGTAAACTTAATACCATTAAAAGACACAAATAATACTTGATGTTATCAAATGACAGATAAAAAATCTCAAACTACCCTCTTCACTAAAATTTGCAAACTTGTGCAAAATGTACTAAAATTTGCATACTGGCAAATGCACATTTTGTGCAATTGTATAAATTGTACCAAAATTTTGCACCGTGGCTACTACCACCGAGGCCGGCTCTGAGATAAGCCCAATAAGTTAATGAGCTTGGACAACCGCATGACAAGGTAACTATCACGCCTAAAAAAAATTAATTTTTTTATTTTTTTAATGTAATTCAAGTTAAAAGTATAATATAACATTGATTTAGATTTTTCTTTATAACTTGTATGACTCTTTTTGGTAATGTATTAATAATACAAGGGCAATTATATTGAGATCGGGCTAAGACAACCCAAATATCGGAGTCGGCCCTGACTACCACCACACCCACCACCCTCGCCCATCGCCACCTCCACCACCACCCATGTTTGACGGAGCTTGCAATGTCGTCTCCAGCTCTTTCTGTATCTTTCATTCACTTCACTCTATACAATAGGAGTATTTGAGTATTCAATCTGCGATCAAATTGAAAAAACTAATATTTTATTTAAGATTTTGATTTCTACATTTTTTTTTTTACATTTTACACTCTAAATTTTGTCTTTATTAGGTAAAATTATAAAAATGTCCTTCTCTTTTATATTGACTTTTAAGGGTATTTTTATAATTTTACCTAATAAAGACAAAATTTAGAGTGTAGAATGTAAAAAAATGAACGTAGATATCAAAACCCTTTATTTAATGTCTTTTAGTGTTTCCCTCTCTCTCCTCCTTTTTCTCTCTCTAGCTCTAGCCTTACTGTTGTTTTTTGCAAAACTTAAAAAGGATTTTGTACAACTTTAGGCAATAACAGTATTTAATTACTTGCACAAAAAACGGTATTTAGGCTCCGTTTGGTAGTGCGTATTTTAAGCAAAAAAGTTACTTAAAATAAGCTAACAAAAAAATCATCTTAAAAAAAGCTATTTTGTGGTGTTTGGCACCATTTCAAAAAGCTGAAATCACTCTCCAAACTTCGAAATCAGACTGAGAAATCAAGACCCAACTAAGAAATCAACAATATAATTGGGATTTTTGCTCTGATTTTTGAAATCAACATCAAAATCAGACAATCTTTGAAGGTGCGAGACCATAGCTTGTGGGTTTGGTCTGGTTTGATGACAACGACCTTCTAGTCGGTGATGAATTTCTCGGCAAAGTCTAAGAGAGAGAATCTGTCGGCGTCCTCTCCGTCAACGGCAGCGGAGGATCGGATCGGATTGGTCTCTTCGATGAAGTGGCGGTTGATGGCGTCGGCGTCGAAGGTGGTGGGAAGTGCTCGGCGCTTCTCTGCCCAGAACACTCGCCCTCTCTCTGATCAGTCTGGAATAGAAGGGAGAGAGAAGATGCGTCAATGGAAATGGTGGGGAGAGTTGTGTGTGTGTACGCCCAGAACACTCGCCCTCCAAAAAAATTATTGAAGTCACTGTAGCTCCGCTACAGTGACAAAAAGCCAAAAAAGCCATCTTTGTTTTGCTTTTTTTGGTTCAGAATTTTGGCATTAAAAAAGCTAAAAGCTAAAAGCAAAAAAGCACAAAAAAGCCAACAAACCAAACAGGTATTCAGCTTTTTTGCTTTATTTAAGCAATAAGCCAGAAATAAGCTGGTACCAAACGGAGCCTTAATTATGGGATTTAAAACCCCACT
>BRYF01000003.1:16270000-16272500 GCA_030159135.1 Actinidia polygama | reverse complement strand
TAAGAGTGCAATTTCCCTCTACAGATGATGACATGACAATAAGGCTGATGTGGCGCTAAGCTGGCACTGATGTGGCGCTAACGTGTCTGCTAACGTGGATGACTTGAAAGGTTACCTGACGAGGGCAGAGTTTGACGTGACGCTGACATGGCTCTGCGTCTCGGCTTGAGTCAGTTCTAGCTTGCCTCTAGCTTGGCTCGGCTTGCTAGGGCTTCGACTCCACGCGACTAAACTCAGCTCAGCTCAGCTTTGGCTCGACTCGGCTTGGCTTCGACTCGGTTAGGCTAGGAGGGAGGGAGGGAGGGAGGGAGGGAGGGTGGGTGGGTGGGGGTGGGGGACTCCTCTTCTTTCTTGACTAGCGCGTGGGGCGACTAGCTCGTGGGGCACATGAACCTCACTCTTAGTCTTTTGTTGGCACGTGTGGGCACGTATAGTGACGATTTGACCTGCGGATTACACCATTCTTCTCGTCTCGTAGCGATGCTTTGGTGTGCTCAAAACTCTAGCTTGCAACAAGCCAGGGTATGAAATCTTGTGTTTCTAGAACCCCTAAAGTTGTTATATTTAATTTCTTTCCTCTTATATAATTAGAATTAGTTTTGTTTGATTTAATCATATTTACCTTTCATGTTAATATTCACATTACACTGTTTCTAGAAACATTTGGATTACAAGAATATGTTAATTCAAAACAAATTTAATTAGAATAACATAAGCGTTGTATGTTCCCTTTTGTGTTTGCGTTTAATTTTCACTTCGTTTACAGGTCTTGGCTTCTCGGCATACACGTTCTTTCAACTCCCGCTCTTTGCGTAGAGAGATTTTATAAATATGGAACACGTCTAGATGTTAATATTTTCATAGTCCCTCAAAATACTCTTTTCGTGGTACGGTTGCATTTAGGGTGATGTCTGTTCAAGACACTTGGATTGTTAATGTTATTTCATATTTGCTCCTTTCTTGTGAGAGTCTAGACTTTCAGTGTGGTTTTTGTTTCTGTTTCCAAGTAGCAGTTAGTGATTTTTTAATTGTGCTTCGTGTTCAACTACACAACTTTCTTCACATGGGATCCTATGTCTTCTTAACTTTCTTCACATGGGATCCTATGTCTTCTTCAATTATTCTATAGATTATTTTCGCAATTTGTGCGCTTTTGTGTTCGTGATTATGTCAAATTAGATAAAGGCGATTTAAATAGGCTTTTTTATAATCAACAAATAAAATTGATGTACCAAGGGACACAAGCCATAAAAAAAAGGAAGGGGTGGGGTGGGGGGGGTCAATTTTCAACTCAACCCATGAATTGTCATGTTTGTCCCATCACCCACCATTCATTATACTCTTCCTAGGAACCATAGTAGCGTGCATCAATCACTATGTAAGAGGATAAAATATAAGTATCAACTCTTAGTCGAATTAGGGCGAGCACCGTCACCGGAGCTCGGTCAATGCACAATGGTCAGCGGGGATTCTAAGGGCACATCAAGGTCAGAAAGTAACGTGCACGGCAAAATTTTCTCTGCCACCCGCACGCCTGAATCCAAACGTCGATAACATGATAGGCTAGCTACCAGCCATGTCTTATGGGCATGATTGGGTCAGCTGCCTACTCACTAGCATGTCAGCTGGTACGTCAAGTATGCCCTGAGCTACACTATAAAATGTCAGGTCTTTTTCTCTCTCAAATGTACACAATTTTAGCTCACAAACGCTATACATTCTCTCTATTTCTATACACTTTCAATCACTAACTTGACCGTAAGAGAGTCATCGCGGGACAGCTCCAGCGGCCTTTCTCACTGTTCTTGTCTCGCAGGTCAGTCAGTAAGCTTTTGCCACCAGCAACCATCGTCGATGTCTACGTTCGATTTTCTCTCATTGCTTACTTGAAATAACTTGACATGCCTGTAGACGTCTACACTTGTATATATATGATTGTTACTCTAACTAAATCATCATCAGATAATCTTCCAAAGGTGTTAAAACAGTATCTCGACTGTCATGATACTTGCTACTGAACATGAGCTTGAAAGACAATGTTCGCTTTCTTCTCTTCTCCATTTCTCTTTTCTTTGGTTTTTGAACAAAGGACTAGATCCTAATACACTAATAAGTTAAATGTCAAACCAAAAGACCTTAAGGTATGAAATCAAAACCAACTAGTTGCAATAAACTGAACAATATGAATTAACAAATTGAGATATAGTAGAGCTTGGTTAATGGTTTATGTTCGGCTTATGCAAAATTTGGCGATTTATATTGGTCTTGAAAGAGGACATAACTCTGTTTTTCATTTAGGACTCCTTGACTAGCTTCTCCACTGACTTGTTTCATTGTCTATAGACAGAATCCATTCCTTTCTTGTACCCTAATTTTTGTTTGCTTGGCTCTCTTCTATTTTGTTAATCTTTTACTTTTATCTTCATTTATAGTGGGTTGTGTGTGTGTGTGTGTGTGTGTGTGTGTGTGTGTTTTGGGGGGGGGGGGGGGGGGGGGGTCG
>BRYF01000003.1:16227500-16245000 GCA_030159135.1 Actinidia polygama | reverse complement strand
CAAAAAAATCTTTTAACTATTTTTTTTTATATTTTTTAGTTGCTTTGGTTTTTAATTTTTTCATTTTTAATGAATTTTTTCCACCATTTAATTAAATCTTGATACATTTTTGGTTTCTATGACGAGAGGAATCCGAAAATATAAAAAAATATTTAAATTTAGAAAAAAAAGTAAAAGATAAAAAAATAGCAATATGTGGAGTAAAAAATTTTTTTGTCTTTAAAGAACTTTTTTCAATTTTGAATAAAAAAATTACATTTTAAAATTTCTATCATCAAGTCAAATTAAAAAAATATATAAAATTTTAATTAAACAGTGAAAAAAGTTAACGAAAGACGAAAAAAAATGTTGAAAACTAAAACAACTAAAAAATATTAAAAAAATTTAGCCCAAACAAGTCCCCTCAAAATTTTCTCTTTGTCGTCATGAAAATAAAATTATTTTATTACGAATTTACACCCAAATAAAAAGGCACCTGGATAAAAATTAGATTTAGGGTTTTGTTGAATACGAGGATATTTAAAGATTAATGAGGATTTAAGAAGACAAAGTTTAGAAATTTAATATTCTTAGTGGGTGTAGAGAAAAAATGGAGATAGAGAGAAATATCCTGAGTTTAAATAGAATGACCAAATTGCCCCTCCTGTTAACGCCATTTGTGCGACAAATTTGACAAAGGAGAACAGTGTTATTTCAGATAAAGTAGGGAGTGTCAGTGTACTTATCAGATATCTTAGGAGAGGTGATTGTAATTTACCCTTCCTTCTTTATTCTTTTCTAATTTCACTCTTTTTTTTCTTCTTCAACGACTGGATTAGAACCCGATCACATTTCTTTTTATCTTTTTTTTTTTTATAGTTTTTCCCAATATTTTTGTTGAAGAATCAAAGTAGAGAGAGAGAGTATGTCAAAGAGAGAATGAATGGCCATTCCCAGTGAGAGAAAACAAAACGCCAGAAACATGGCTATGACTAACATGAAGAATGATGTCAAAGTAGAGAGAGAATGGCAACAAATCTTGTGTTCAGTAATGTAGACAAATAAGCTGATTTTATTATTTTTACACGTTTGTCAACATTTCTTTCCATAATTGGGGAGCCATTGTAGCATCGTTTAGTATGTATGAAATTCTGCAAGGAGGTTGTTGGAGCTGTATTTTTGACAAATAACTTCTTATCAATATTCTAACAATTTCTCTCTCCTCTCTCATCGGCAGTAGCAGGTTGGGCTCACATCGATACCCTTCTAGACTTCTCATATGGGTCTCACTCTGAGTTCACATTAATAATCTGAAACGTTCACATGATAGTCCTTAGGTCATCTATACGAAAATTTAATTTTAGTGGCTTCCCTCCCTCTGTTCCAGCTCGCCTATATCACAGCTTTCAACAGAGCTTGTGCATGTCGGTTGTTTTGAGGTCATTTGACAAGTAGTTTTGGAATTGGGAATTGACTGACTCTTCAGATTTTGGTTGGGAATTAGGTTTGGATAGAATTGATGGTCAAAGGTAGAGATGGACTAGGGGCGGTTGCGCGCCAAAGTTACCCTAAAGTTCTTAAAAAAAATCTAATTAAAAAAATATATTTTGACACACGTTATATTTAGGGCGTTCGTGTATATTGGTTGTTTATTAAGACATAATTAATTGTCACAATAATACTCTGTAATGCATAGAGAGAGAAATTGGAGAAAGAGAATGATATAAACTAAAATTAAAAACTCATATTTAGTTGAATATTGAATATTAATCAATGTAAATCAGATTTATATGTCTGTATAATGTTTATTGCATACTCTATATAGGGCCCAGTTTGGGTTATGAGCTTTTTTTTTTGAGTTACTTGTTTTTCGAGTTTTTTGGTATGTAGTGAACTTTTTTCGTTGTTTATTAAAATTTTATATTTTCGATTTTTCTTGACGAGAAGTTTCCCTCCACTTCGATAAAAAGTTCAATAAAAAAATATTTTTTCCGTCTTTAGTGCACTTTTTTTTGAATTATTTTTTTATATATTTTTGGACTTCTTTCGTCAAGAGAAAACGAAAAAATATAAAATTTTAATCAAACGATGAAAAAAATTCACTAAAGACTAAAAACTCGAAAAACAAAAAACAAAAATAACTAAAAATATCCATAGCCCAAACTGGGCCTAATTATACATATAACAAGCTAACAGAACTTGTGCTTTAAGTTGCTTGGCTTGTCCAATACCTATAACCCAAGCCCAATCCAATTTTAACTCGGAAACTGAAATTTTTATCCGATCTCAAATTTGTTTTCCAATTCACAATGCCTGAATCATAAAATTTTTCGAGTTGCACTAGGATTTCTCAGTTAGTCCAGCCAAAGTTGAACCTCTAGTTGCGATGGAGAAGCTTTTTAAGTAGGGGTGAAAAACAACAACCAAGAAACCGAATAGATCGAAGAAACTAAACCGAATTGTCGATTTTTGACCCTTCACATTGGTTTCGGTCCATGATTTTGAAAAAAAAATAGTTTTCGATTTCGATCCGATATGAAAAAAATCCGACCAGACCCGACCAAATTATATATTATATATATTAACTAGTAATTACCCGTGCTCCAGGGCACTACGTAAAAAAAATAAAAGACCACATTTTACGCGTACTCGTTAAAGATTTATAATCTAAAAAATAGATAAAATATAAACGTCAAATAAAAGATACATTGCATGTATATACGAAAAGATAGATTGTTATAAAATGGAGAACAAATTAAAAATTACAATGATTTTTAAAAAAAATGCTAATTTGAAAGAAATGAAGGAAAAAGAAAGAGGTATTTTAATTTTTTTGTTTGTTTGTTTTTCCTCTTCTAAAAAATGATCAAATGGGTAAAAAATATGCCCGATTTAAAAAATTTTGTCTATTGGATAAGAGCATATGTGGGTCTCACACCTTTTTGAGAAGATGAAAGTGATAGTTTTGGGAGGAAAAAAAAAATCTTAAGTGAAATCTCAGCCGTTAGATTAATGCAAATAGATTTTAACTGTAGATAACGAGAGATAGATTTGAGATTTAAAATGAGTTGTGATTTATAATATAAATATTAATACTATTTATTATACAAAATGGATTTTTCGTCCCCTAGGCTGAATTTCTTGAATTTTTTACTTTAAAATATTTTTAAAAAAAATCTGATTGACTACTAAATCAACATAAAAAAATTAAATTAATAATTATCCTAATAAGATTGTCTCATTCAAAATTCAAAATTAGCTTGATAAAATTGTTATCCTACCAATTATGGTTTCTTATATATTTTTGAAACTAGGTTTCCTATATATATTTTGAAACTTTTGGATCATATATAAATAAATAGATTCAATATGGGTGAACTTCTGAATTTGAATTTTCATTTTATTCAATTATACTGTATAACTGGTCTATTAGGATACAAATATATTATTTAATTTCCTAATATATAGTTTAAATGTTTCTATAGGCTTCTCTTCTTTTTACCCAATAGGCTATCGAATAAAAATCTTGCAGTTAGATTTAAGATTTATAGGTTTACAAGTGGATCAATTTCTATCACCATGTTATAAAAGTATCTCATTATCTCCACCATTTCTCTTAGATAGTTTTTAAAAATCCTTCTTCTCACATGCTAGGTTTTAAGTACGAGGAAGGGTGAGTTACACCTATTGTGTAAAGATAATAATAAAAATAATATAACCTTACTATAATATGTATATTTATATATATATATATATATATATATATATATACTTGTTGAATAATTATTATTAACAAATCAAAATTAAGTATTTGTCCCAATCAATTAGAGTCAGTTACATGTACGCCATTAAACTCTATCAAGAGCAAAAATTAATAATAATCATTATTATTATATTTTAATTTTTAATTTTTTAATGTATTTTTTTGTCTCCTCCAGTGAATAGCACCGTTTTTTTTTGGTAATATATATTAAGACATAAAACAAATTTAATCTTGACCACCCATTATTTCATAATTTAACCATCCATTTTAACCCTATAAATGGAAGGAAAAAAAGAAAGAAAAGAAGCCCTAACTACTTACACATAGAACTGCCCCTTTGGCTCAAGTCACACCCAAATCGAATCGGACTAATTGGATTAAAATGGACTGAAATTGACAATTTTTGTCATTTTTTGTCCACTAAAATATAAGACTAAAATTGATCGATTTTAAGAATAAGTGGACCGGATCGACCAAACCGATATCCACCCTTATTTTTAAGCAATACATATAAAAAAAAAATCAAAGACAAAAAATAAAAAGTAGTGCTAGGAATACTTCATAATTTACCGAATGAATTACTCCATAGTCATATAAGGTATGGACCCCTATATTATCACTTGGATACAGGGCTCATACCTCGTATGAGTATGAAGTATTTCATTCGATGATAGTTTATGAAATATCTTACTTTATTTTTATTGAAGAATAACTTGTGAATATCATTTACTTATCTAAAATTATACATCTACAACAGCATAGGTATCTTCTATTTTTAGCTATTATAGATAGTGTCACAGAGTCAATTTTCGAACTCAAAATTATCTTGTGATGCACTAAGTTTCAGCGTTTAGTCTCAGCCAAAACATCGACAAACACACACCCACGTTCGAGGTTTAGGAATACAAAATCAACAAGTAATATTTATAAGTCAAAACTCAAAACATTTGTCACCTTATCAAAACATGCCTCTCTCATGCATTTTCCATTAAGAGTGGTATGGGTGCAAGAAGTCACCACACACCAACCCATGTCCATGTCAAGGGATTGGGGTTCTAATATATAGCCATTTCATAAAAAACCAAATCCAAAAGACTAGCTAATGCCCTAGTTATCTTAACATGTGCTACAGAAACTCGTTCCAAGAGACAAGTAGGGATGACAATGGGGTGGGGTGGGGTGGGGTGGGGCGGGACGGGACTAGAGGTGGGTATTTTTGTTTCCGAAATATTTTATAATCCTTGTCCCCGCCCCGATCGCCAGCGAAAATTTTTTTATACCCCCATCCCTGCCCGTAATGGGGACCAGGGATCCCTGCCTTGAATCCGAACCCTGAAATTGTACAACTTCTTGTAAAAAAACAAATAACTTTATTAAATTTTTTTTACATAGAAAACAAACAAAATAAGAAAAAAATAAACAAAAATTTATTTCAGGAAAGTTCAAACAAACTCAGTGCCTAACTTCAATCCTTAACAAAAAGGGAACAAAAACTACATAACAAACAATTCTTATTCAATCCTTAACAGGGAGAGAGTCTCATTTGGGTTTTTTCCTTTTTAAAACTCTAATCAAACAATTCTCATTCAAAAATAAAATAAAATAAAAAATTGGTCTCTTTAAATAAATACAATTTTTAAATTCTTTAATAAAAATAATAAATGTCTTTATTCTAAAAAAGGTAAACCCCTAAAATGGTAAGAATATATATAATATAGGTATATTAGTAATATAGAATTATAGTAAGAGTAAAAATATAAAATAATATTAATTCGGGGCGGGAATATATAAAACCGTTCCCGCCCAGTCCCTGATTTTTTTTTATCCTCGAATTTGAACCGAACCTTGAACACCCCCCAAAAAAATTCACTCCGATCGGAATGGGGAGCGGGGCGGGATGGGACGAGACGGGCAAGAGCGAGTGAAATTGCCGTCCTAGAGACGAGCGACTATAGCATTGGTACATAATAATAAAAAAATTATCTTAGCCCTTATCTTCTTCCTCCTCTCAGTCTCTTTTCTCTCTCTCTCTCTCTCTCTTCCACGGTATGATCTTGCCCCTCCATTCCATGTCTGGATCAACTCCATCCAGTCCCAGTTGCATGCCCGCAATGCCTGACTTGCCGACCCGGTCATCGAGTTTTGAAGCCTAGGGTATATGATGATAGAATTGCTCTTGGGACGTTAATTATCCATAAGAAAAAAATGGAGACCCTAGGCCATGGGTGGAAATTGAAATACCATGTATCGATGTGCGATTAGGACTCGATTGCAATTCGATGTATCCGTGGCAATTGCAATTGATGTATCCATACTGTATCGGTGCAAAGCAATGGACACTAAATTGCAATTGGGACTAAAATGAAGCATCCACTCGATTCACTCTTTAAATGGATCAATTTATTTATTTAGAGGCAGAGTGACTGTGTGTGCAGTGGGATTGTTGGAAACAGGGGTGGTGATGGCTGGGTGAGCCAGAAATTGGTGGGTTAAGAAATGGCGGGGGTAGGTGATAGGTGGTGGGCAAATGGCAAGCAATTAAAAAAAATACTAGTTTGTAAGAAATGGAGGAAAGTTCCGAGCCTTGTTGGAGGGATTGGGTAAAAAATAAATACCTAACATGGTGGTACCATCAATTTGGGGTTGATAAAGAAATTGACGAGGAATAGCCAAAGCTAGAGAGAGGGAAAAAAGAAAGTAATTTGCTCAAGATGTAATTTTCATTCATTCCTTCTGTCATATATATAGGCTATTAGAAGATTAATAAAAACGTGCACATGCATACAAAGCTACAATGGAAAAGTAGTTGAGTGCATATAGGTAAGTGCATGGGAAACATGGGTGGATGAGTGAGTGCATGGGAAACATGAGAAGTGCATGCAAGACTTGATCGTATCATTCCCTCCCGCTAGAAAGAGCCTTGTCCTCAAGGATAAAAATTCGGGTCAAGTTCGAGTGGTAGAGGCTCTGTATAAGGTTCGACATGTGGTTTGAGGAGTGGGTAATCTTCAATCATGAATAACTGGGGTTTGTTGCAGTGGTGACCCAGTTTGTACTTTTCATCGCAATAGAAGCAAAGACCATGTTCTTGCCGGTTGCGCACTTCTTGGTCTGTGATCCATTTAAATGGAGGAGGAGAGGTTTCTGCTACGTGAGTATTTTTTAGAGGGTGGTGGTCCGAGGAGACCGGTAGTAGGGGTAGGCTTTTTTTGGAGGTTGTTGCGTTTCTCGACGAGTCGAGCGACGCTGATGACCTCGGATAGGGTACGTGGGTTCTTTAGTTTCACATCCAAACGCACCTCATCTTTGAGTCCCGCGATGAAGATATCAATCAGGTGGCTATCCGGCAAGGCATCAATGAGTTGGGAAAGCACTCACGGTGGTGGTGTGCTTGAGACGGGTAAGAGCTTCGATTAGGTTCTCGTACTCGGTGGTTTCAAAACGACAGAGTAATGCCGTGGTGAACTCGGTCCAATTGATGGGACTCTTGAATTTGGTGAACCAGTGGTGCCATTGAAGGGCAATTCCTTTGAGGTGGAACGAAGCAAACTGGACTCGTTGAGTCGAGACAATACCTTGGAATTCAAAGTATTGTTCAACTCGGTAAATCCATTTAGTGGGGTCTTTGCCGGTGAATTTAGAGAAATTGAGTTTAAGGGTGGAATTGCAGGCTGAGGGTAGTTTTTGGTGGATTAGGAGGCATCACCAACCGCAAAGGGGTTGATATCGCCAGTAGTGGGAACGTTGGTTTAGGCCTTGAGGGCACGTAGATCGGTAAGGATAGTTTGGAGGGTGGCGTGAATTTGGTCAAAGTTGGACTCATGGCGGGCGAGAACCTCGCTGACCTCGTTGCGGAACTCGATGTTTGTTTTCCCACGAGTGTCCATTGGAATGAACCGCGCTCTGATACCAATTGATACGATCAATTTGGGGTTGGCAAAGAAATTGAAAAGGAATAGCCAAAGCTAAAGAGAGGGAAAAAAGGAAGTAATTTGCTCAAGATGTAATTTTCATTCATTCCTTCTGTCATATATATAGGTTGTTATAAGATTAATGAAAACATGCACATGCATACAAAGCTATAATAGGAAAGTGGTTAAGTGCATATGAGTGAGTGCATGAGAAACATGAAAAGTGCATGCAAGACTTGATCATATCACATGAAAAATATTTTTTTGGCTAATATTATTGGAGATGCTCTAAAATTATTAAGTGAAGTTAGGCACAGTTTAGGGTATTGGTATTTTTTGTTCTTTGATTTTTGAATTTTTTTAGTAATTTTTTTTATTATTTGATTAAAAATTTTGATTTCTCTTGACGAGAGGAATCCGAAAATATAAAAAATTATTTGATTTTTTTAAAAAATTATTAAAAACAAAAAAAATTGTAAAAAATAAGTTTTTTAAATTAAATAGTTTTACAAAAAAAAAACACTACAAACAAAAATAACTTGAAAAGAACTAAAAAGACTCATGGTCCAAACTGGGCATTCGTCTCTACGTATCATCATTATACATTCTCAATTCTCATTAACAAAGTACAACCAAACATATGGGAATAGGCATAAATTATGGGAAAAGTCTAAAGCGTAAAGGAAAGGGAACCCCAAGTGGAGAGAGAAGAGAGAGAGAGTCAAGACAAGGGAAGTTTCCAGACGCGTTACGCTGCGTGAAGGCATTCACCACGACACCAAGCAAAGACTCCTTTTGTGGTTAGAATATTCCCAACTCATTCAAGGCTTCACCTACGCGCCTATCCACGCGCAACCTAATAATTGTACTGTTTTTATTTATTTATTATAATGAGTTTATTCAAAAATATTTAAATAAAAATAAATATTTAATAAATTAAACTTAATAAAAAAAATAAAGTTGCCCAAAACTTTTTGTTTTCTTCTGCGTAACCATTACGTGAAACTCTATATTCTTCTTATCTTTTTAATTTATAAAGAAGTTCAAGTTATAAAAGTACTAGTAATTGTTTGTGTCTACAGATATTATGCAAAAAAAAATTATCTTTTAACCGTATTCGTTAGAGTTTTATAACTTAAAAAATAGATAAAATATAAACGTAAGATAAGAGAGATATTGCTACAAAATAAAGAATAAATTAAAAATTATAATAATTTTGAAAAAACACTTTTAGTTTTGGAGAAATGAGAAAAAAATAGTATTTTAGTTTATTTTTCTTATGTGAGTCCCATTAAAAGAAATTCAATAAATAAAAAATATGCTCATTTTTAGAGATTTTTTTATGTGAGTCCCACACCTTTGAGAATAAAGAAATAATATTATTTTTTTTAAAAAAAAATAATTTCAAGTAAAATCTCAATCATTGAATTAACTCAAATAAATTAAAAAATATTCATATCTTATATTATAGATTATAAACTATATACACACATAAGTATACTTAATTGTTTCGTGTGAAATGACTTAATAATGTTTGATATTGTATATTTTGTGTAGATAGATATGCTCCTCCTCCTCCTCTATTTTTCTTTAGAAAGATAAACCTTTACTACCATCAAAATCCAGCCTTTTGGGATCCAATGATGGTCGGCTAGACAATTGTTAGCCAAACCAGGTATACTTCTGAGTTTTTATGCTTTTATATTAATGCTTATTTATGTGTTTTATTTCAGTATATTGATTTCAATAAAAGATTATGTATCTATCTCATTTCAAATAGGGAGTTTATTATTATCTTTTAAAAATGGATAATTCGTTCCCAAGTCGGGTTTTGCTGGACCTATGCCGCTTTGCCAAGATGGCGTCAGGCTTTGATGGTCACTGAAGGCATGTGAATCCTTGACAAATGATTCTATCCATTATTAAAAGTCAAATAATTTATTTTCCTTCATGAAATGAAATAGATCATAATAGTTTATTAAAAAAAAAAAAAAAAAAAAGTATAAAACTCAGATGAACCTGTTAGGCTAACAATCTTTTATCTATGTCCATGACACCCAATAATGCTCCTAATTTTCAACCAGAAATATTTTCTGCATCTTCACAAAATAACACTAATGACAGTGTTAAAACAATGAATTTAATTGAATATGAAAATATTCAAAAGACTGTTCTGCAGTTAAACAAATTTTGAAAAAAGATATTAAAAATCTTGCATCTAAGCAAATTTTTGCAAGATGGCAAGCTCCTAGACCAACTCCTCAGGATTTGTTATTTGAGGAAAATTTTGATACAGGACAAGTCAGTTTCTCGAATAATCAAATATATTCATGGAATATTGATGGATTGAATGAATACCAGATTGAACATATTATGCATGAAGTATTAATGTACTCCACTGTATGTTCAAATAATAATAATTCTGAAAAGGATATTGCTGCAATGATTGTTTGTGGCTTTACAGGAGCCTTAAAAGGCTGGTGGGAAAATTATCTCACTGCATCTCAAAGACATGAGATTTTTAATGCTGTGAAAACAGAATTTGATGAACAGGGAGTAGAAAGTAATAGGCCTGATATTATTTATACTCTTGTTCAATCAATTGTTTTTCATTTCTGTGGCACTATTAGCAGTAATGCTGAAAGCCAAAGATTCCTATTACAGAATCTTAAGTGCAAATCATTAGCACATTTTAGATGGTACAAGGATGTTTTCTTAGCTAAAGTTATGAACAGACAAGATGCTAATTCTGCATTTTGGAAAGCTAAGTTCCTTGATGGTTTACCTAAAAGCTTTGCTGAAAGGGTAAGAATGGAATTACAGGATGATAAAGGTCCTATTAATTTTGATCTTCACACTTATGGCCAATTGATTGCCTTAATTGTAAAAGAAGGATTAAAACTTTGTAATGATTTTAAATTACAAAAAGAAATAAAAAATAAAAATAAAGATAACAGAAAAGAATTAGGAGATTTCTGTGATCAATTTGCAGTGGACATTCCCAATGCAAGACATCATAAATCTCATAAAAGAGATAAAGAAAAGAAATATATTTCTAAAAAATATAAAAAACCTAGTAAAAGGTATAGAAGTAATAAGACTTCTAATGAAACTAAACTTTATAAAGAAAAGAAAGATTATAAGGAAAAATATAGAAAATCTTCTTCTAAGAAAAATAAAACTAAGAAGAAAGATATTATTTGTTACAAATGTGGAAAGCCAGGTCATTATTCCACTAAATGTAAAATGAAACAAAAGCTGAACAAACTGGAAATAGATCCAGACTTAAAGCTTAAATTAGAAAAACTACTTATTAATAGTAGTTCTTCAGAAGAAGAATCTGAAGATGATAATACAGAGATATCTTCGGATGATGAGATTAATGAAATGGAAGATTTCATTAGTACATCTTCAGAAGATGAAGAAGAAGACAAAGCAAATTGCTATTGTTCTACTTCAGACAATTATTTAAGAGCAATGGGAAAGATTAATAATCTTTCTATTAATGTTCTTTCTGATGATCAGAAAAATGTTCTTGAGTTTTTAGAAACAATTTCTGATAGAACATTAAAAAAGAAGATTGTAGATTCTTGTATTATAGGAGAATCTAGTAATTCTAACAGTAAGGCTAAGATTAATAATCAAGGTCTTATTAAAAAAGAAGGATATTCCTTTAGTGAAATTATAAAAAGATTAGAAGAAAATAAAACTTCTAAACCAATCCAAATGAATGATTTAAAAAGAGAAATAAATACTCTTAAATCAGAAATTCAACTTCTTAAAGAGAAAGATGCTGTTCAAGACAGAAAACTTACAAATTTAAGTTTTCAATTGACAGATCTCTCTAAACAAATAAAAGAAGAAAAATTGAAAGAGATTGATTTAGAAGAAGAATCTAAATCAGAGGAATTTCCCTCTAACCTGTTAATGATAAATCAGGTTTTATACCAAAAATGGTATGTTAGAATTGATTTAGTAGTTCAAAATGAATTTACTATTGAAAATGCAATTGCATTAATTGATAGTGGTGCAGATATGAACTGCATTCAGGAAGGTTTAATACCTACTCAATATTTTGAGAAAACAACTCAGGGTTTAACCAATGCTAGTGGTAGATCTATGAGAATTAAATATAAATTAAACAATGCCCAGATATGTAATCAGGGAGTATGTATCCCTACTACATTTTTAATGGTTAAAGATTTAAATTCTCAAGAAGTAATTCTTGGAAATCCTTTCTTATCAATGATAATGCCAATTGAAAGAATTGATTCTACTGGTATATATTCTACCATTCAGAATCAACAAATCTCTTTTAAATTTGTTTTCCAACCTAACAAAAAGCTAATAAATAAGCTTAAAGAACAAATTTATAAAAAAGAAAAACAGATAAATTTTCTTAAGGAAGAAGTTTATCTAAAAACAATTGAAGATAAGTTACAGGAAATTCCTGTAAAGAATAAAGTACAACAGATCTTAGAACAATTTCATAAATCTGTTTGTAGTGACAGTCCTGACGCTTTCTGGGATAGAAAGAAGCATATTGTTTCTCTTCCCTATGAAAATGATTTCGATGACAGGTTTATTCCTACCAAGGCCAGACCTGCACAAATGAAACAAGAATATTTAGATCTTTGTAAAAAAGAGATTCAAATATTATTGGATAAAAAATTAATAAGAAGAAGTACTTCTCCATGGAGCTGTACAGCTTTTTATGTTAATAAAGCATCTGAACAGGAACGAGGAGTTCCTAGGCTTGTTATTAATTATAAGCCACTCAATACTGTTTTAAAATGGATAAGATATCCAATTCCTAATAAAAAGGATTTATTGGATAGATTAAGTTCTGCAACAATCTTTTCTAAATTTGATTTAAAATCAGGTTTTTGGCAGATTCAAATTAATGAATCTGATAGATATAAAACAGCTTTTGTTGTTCCCTTTGGGCATTTCGAATGGAATGTTATGCCTTTTGGTTTAAAAAATGCTCCTTCAGAATTTCAGAATATAATGAATGAGATTTTTAATCCCTATTCAGATTTCTCCATTGTCTATATTGATGATGTTTTAATCTATTCTAATAGTATTGACCAACATTTTAAACATTTGAATATTTTCAAATATGTTGTCAAAAGAAATGGTTTGGTTTTATCAGCCCCAAAAATGAAGTTATTTCAAACTAAAATTAGATTTTTGGGACATAATATTCATCAAGGGAAAATTATCCCTATTGATAGAAGTATTGAATTTGCTTCAAAATTTCCTAATGAAATAAAGGAAAAAACTCAACTTCAAAGGTTTTTAGGAAGTTTGAATTATATTTCAGACTACTATCCTAATCTTGCACAGGATGCTTCAATCTTATATTCTAGATTGAAGAAAGATCCTTCTCCATGGACTGAAGAGCATAGCAAGGCTGTTCAGAAAATAAAATTAAAAGTTAAACAGCTTCCTTGCTTATCTCTTGCCAAAACTAATTGGAAGAAGGTTGTTGAAACCGATGCTTCTAATATTGGTTATGGAGGAATTTTAAAACAAATTAATCCGGAAACAAATAAAGAAGAGCTAATTAGATTTACCTCAGGAATGTGGAAATCAGCTCAATTAAATTATTCAACAATTAAGAAAGAAATGCTTTCTGTTGTTAAATGTATTTCTAAATTCCAAGATGATCTTTTAAATCAAACTTTTGTCTTGAAAGTTGACTGTTCTGCAGTTAAACAAATTTTGAAAAAAGATATTAAAAATCTTGCATCTAAGCAAATTTTTGCAAGATGGCAAGCTGAATTATCTTCCTTTGATTTTGAAATTGAATATATTAAAGGAGACTCTAATTCTCTCCCTGATTTTCTTACCAGGGAATTTCTTCAAGGGTCACAATGATTAGTGACAAGCATTTGAGAAAAATTAATTCTCTCCTTAAAGATCTTGAGATTCTGGAAAAGAGACAGAAATTTCTTCTCACTCCAGAAATTGATTTTGAAAGTTATTTCTACTTCAGTTGGCAAACTGAGGTTTATCTCAACAATATAGAGATTGAGAATTTGAAATATCAAATTGAAAAGTTGTATATTACAACTCCCTTTAAGATTACTAATAAGTAATCCAATCAATATATTTTTATGATTAGTTCTGAAAATATCAGAAAGATGAATAAAAGAATTAAAAGAATTGAAGCAGTAGATAGAGCTGTTCAATTTTATGATAAAAGAATCAGAGAAAGGGAAGATATTCCTTTATCTGATAATGCTTGAAGAATATTTCACTTGTTAGATAGAGATCGCCTAACAAGAAAAGCTTTGCAGTTATATATAACTCAAAAGTAAGCAAATTGCTTCTATAAAGTTTTCTTATGATTAATGAAAACCAAAGAAAACAAATTAATAAAATTCTAAGAGAAATTGAATCTCTTGAAAAAGAATTCCTTGATTGGTGTACAAAAGATATTACTTTTGACAGCTTTGATGATCCTATTTACATCCAAGGTTTCGATAAAATGTGCCTTGATAGATGTAAAATTGAATGTCTTAAAGAACAGTTAGCTAAATTTTATGTTTTGCATGGTTAAATATAATTTTTCTGTGCAGATGGCTGACAAAGGAAAGGGACATATCCCTCCCAATAAAGGATTTGCAAGAGGAAAATTATATTCCTCTCAAATAATTGACAATGAGGGGTTTACAATGGTTACCCCAAAGCAATCTGCAAAGAGAGGTGGACATATTGGTGCATCCTCTTCATCCAGCAAAAGAAAGACTCCTAATAATAGGGAGAATCCCAATCAGAGGGAAAATGTTCAGAATAATCCCAATCAGAGGGAAACCTTAGCCAATATTGTTGCTAAGAATGAGAATGATGAATATTTCTCAAAGAATTATCCTGTCCATATTTGCTATATTGAGCAAGAAGACTATCATCTTTTAGATAATCCTTGGGCAATAAGAGCCAAGTATTTATCTCCTTTTCAGAGCAGGATTCAATCAGGGAAGCCTCGAATATATTTTGAGAATATTCTGAATCAAACAGATAGTATGGATATTCACCATACAAGGGAAGATCCCAAAGATAGTACAAGTACTATTTTTTATAGTAAATGTATTATCAAGAAGATTATTAAACCAGGACATTGGGGCTTGGATCTTTCAGCTTCAAAGTCAATGATGATTGATAAAATCTCTCAGAATTTCAATTACTGGGATTACTACAAAGGATTCTTTGAGATTTTTATGTACCAAAACCAGAAAATAAAACATTCTTGGTTTTTCAAATTATGCACAAGGATAATGACATCCGGAGACCTTCCTATTTGGTTCTATGATTGGTGGCTTACTTATGGGCCAAACATTGATATCCTTCCTTCTGATATTAAGGAAGCTTTTCACAGATGGGAAAAATTTCATCCCAAGATCAAAGGTTTGAAGGATTTGCCATATAATTATAATATGGTTTTGTTCTTCACTGAATTTAGTATCCCTTGGATTTGGAAATGGGATATTTTAATAAAGAAGGATGAGTTGATTAATGCTCATTCTCTTTATAGAAATTTTTGGGTCAGGTGGTGGTCCAAAACTGATAGCAAGGAGCTAATCATCCAAATTAATTCCAAGGCGGATGATTACTTTTCTCATTACCATGAAAGCAGCCAGGAAATTACATCCTTTGTTGAGCAATCAAATTTGGATCCTTTTGAGATTCTTAAAAGTCAAATTAAGAGGGCTTCTCCCAATATCTCAGAATCTGAAATGTTATCCTAATGTTTGGATTTCTTTCAGAAAAAAATTATTTGTTCCTTTAACAGAGAGGACTCTTCTATGGGATCTCTTAGAGGAAGTGAGGATAATGAATGTCCGGCAGGAGAAGGTCAAGATATTGACGAAGATATCTCAATTGATGAGGTTGATTCGCAGGAAGGACAGTTGTCCAGATTTATGGCAGCTCTTGAAGATCTGAAGAAATAGATTTATTTTTGATTTTAATTATAAAAATCTTTTATTTTTTGTTTTGCATGTCGGTATGGCAGACAGCATCTTTTCCTTTTTGAAAAGCAAATTAAATAGCTTTTCTTTTAGGCATTATTGCCTATTTTTCTTTTTGGCCTTCAGTCAATACCTCAATAATGAGGAAAAGCTGGCCACTTTTGAAAAAGAAAACAGTTATAAGTGTCGATGGGGCCCAAGGAGCACCCGGCTTATTCTCTTTTCTTTTTCTATTAAAGGGACTGCCTTCCCTCTTTGTGAGGCAGACTTTTCTTGGACTCTCTCTCTCTCTCTCTCACTTGTAATATTTTCTGCTTCTCTTTCTGCTTCTGTTTTTAATAAAAGTTAAAGTTTTATTGTGATTGCTTCCGCGCTGAATACAATTTGGTATCAGAGCCATTTGGGATCCAATGATGGTCGGCTAGACAATTGTTAGCCAAACCAGGTATACTTCTGAGTTTTTATGCTTTTATATTAATGCTTATTTATGTGTTTTATTTCAGGTAAACCATCAAGGAACTTAGCTTTCCAAAATGCAGAATTAGCATCTTGTCTGTTCATAACTTTAGCTAAGAAAACATCCTTGTACCATCTAAAATGTGCTAATGATTTGCACTTAAGATTCTGTAATAGGAATCTTTGGCTTTCAGCATTACTGCTAATAGTGCCACAGAAATGAAAAACAATTGATTGAACAAGAGTATAAATAATATCAGGCCTATTACTTTCTACTCCCTGTTCATCAAATTCTGTTTTCACAGCATTAAAAATCTCATGTCTTTGAGATGCAGTGAGATAATTTTCCCACCAGCCTTTTAAGGCTCCTGTAAAGCCACAAACAATCATTGCAGCAATATCCTTTTCAGAATTATTATTATTTGAACATACAGTGGAGTACATTAATACTTCATGCATAATATGTTCAATCTGGTATTCATTCAATCCATCAATATTCCATGAATATATTTGATTATTCGAGAAACTGACTTGTCCTGTATCAAAATTTTCCTCAAATAACAAATCCTGAGGAGTTGGTCTAGGATAGTAATGTCTTCCTGAGGCAACAAATTGAGGGAAATATTTTTGCCTATATTCAATTTTATTAAATTGATTATTTTCTTGTATATCTTGAAAGGATTTTTCAAAATTAACAAGATCATTTTCTTCTTCCTGAATTCTAGGAGAAAAATTCTTAAGCATATTAATACTCAAACCTCTTAATTTGGTTTGTAACTCATTAATAAACTCATTATATTGTTGATTATTAATGGTTCTAAAATTGTTAACCTTTGGAGGGGGTTTAATTTTTACTTCTTCTATTTTGGAAGAAGTTGAAGCAATATCTTGTTTTTTATGAACAAGATCTGGTTCTTTATCAATTTTTTCTACTAGAGTTTGAATTTGATTTTCAATTCTAGTAACTTGATATCCTAAAGTTTTAAGGTGTAAATTGGTAAAGTTATTTTGCTTTATCCATTTTACATCTCTATCTCCTTCATTAGTTCCAATGAAAGCAGAGGCCTTAAAACTTAGACTTTCTCCTTGATTATCAACCCCACCTTCAATTGTTAAGGAGGTTGTAGGAGGATGAATTGAACTAATGACTTTATTGTCTATTGTTTTCCATTTAACTTCAAATGTATCTATTACATTTAAAGTATTTTTTAAATAGCTTTTATCTAAGCCAAATTCTTCAATATATGTGCTAATAAACCATTCCGGAAAAGGAATTAGTTTTTTAACATTTTGAAGATAGAGATAATATTCTCCTTTATAAAAGTCAATTGATTCTTGACTGTAAGTAGTACTATACCACTTTACAAACCCTTTATATTGGGGTTCTTTGAGATTATCTCTCATTATATCTCTAA
>BRYF01000003.1:16200000-16202500 GCA_030159135.1 Actinidia polygama | reverse complement strand
AAAATATTCATGTAGCCAAGGCGTATCAATTGGGCTAAGTTTGGTTTGGTTTGGTTTGTCTGCTGTAATTACTCTTGTGGCTGTGTGATATACTATTCGCTCATAGGATAACTGCTTGTTACAATATAAATGAACACATAAATATATAGGTGCATATATAGTTCTTTTTCTGCCCCCCCCCCCCCCCCCCCCCCCCAAAAAAAAAAAAATAGAGGTACATATTTCTGATGAAAACAAAATAACTATCTTATAACAATCCTGCAAGAAATAATTCATTCTCTATTTTTAGGCAGTCCATCCATGAATTGTAAAGTAAAATTTGCCATTGGTGTCCTTTTTCTGGGTAATCAAGCATTTTGTAAAAGAAAGAAGACAAGAATACAAGGGGCATGCCCAGAATTACATCAACGTTGTACCTATCAGACTACACACTCGACATTTACAACATCTTCAGAACCTAGAAACAAGAAAGACACAAAATTACAACAAAAAAGATAAACACCACATACATCTATACCAAAGAAGACAGCACAGATTAGAGCAGTCCAATACTTTAGCTTAAGGACAACAGCCACCTGGATAACACACAGACTAAACTCCCAAACATAAGCAGATTCCGAGCAGCCTTTGCCCACATAGATAAGGGTCTTCAAACCACATCATCATTGGGGAGGAACATCCAAGCTACCTCCACTTCACTTGAGAAAAAAAAAGCCAGGGTACAAACTAAGAGCACCAATCATAGAGTGCAATGCTTAGGATCAAGCAACTCCAAGTAACTCCAATCCGTGGCTTTTGAGCCATAGGGCGAGGAAACAAGTCAAACTAGGGCATAGAGAACCCAAGAAGATAAAGTTGAGAATCCACATGGACTATTAATCATTGGCCTTCAAAAAAAAGATCTAGGAAATCATCTATCTCCCTCCATATAAACAGCTCCCAATCAAATGTTCTCACACTTAACATCCTCGCCTTTCCCTTACAAGATGCCTCCACTCCAAAATACTCACATCTCACCCCTCAAAACGAAGACTCACTTCTCACCCATATGAGATGATCAGTTTAAACCGCTCCATTCCTTGGCCAGGGTGCCTTCAAACATATCCAATAGGGTAACACATCCAACCTTATCCTCCCTCGCCTGCACTCACATGATTCCCTAACTCTTCTTTTATCTCCAATCAACAAAGATAACTCACAAAAAGTTTTACCTCTGCAATCACACATCTCACCACATCAGAATATAGCAGGCTTTGTGATTACAAAGCAGCCAGAGAACCACTTCCAGACCTTTCAAAAAGGATACGCAATAAGAGATAAACTTCACTCCGTCCCTCTTAATGGGATACACGAATCTCCCTCTCACTCCCTTCCATAACACACTTATACCTCCCTCTCCTGCACCTCACTGGACTCCCCCACTCCTCTTTTATCTCAACTCAACAGATGGAGAACTCACATGACAAATTTTAATTTTTACCTTGATAACCTCTGATTTTACCAAATTAGAGTATAACACATTATAGACTTTTCATGTGATTATGGGAAAAATATACTGTTCCTTGACTTAACAATAACAAGAAACTAAAACTTCATCTTACCTAAACACATACTGAGGATCCTGTGCCCTGCATCCGGACCATGGCCCAACTAAGAACCTGAAGCCAAAATCCACCCCTTGAGAACCTGCACACTAGGATATCCAAAATTATAAGGTCACGTTTGATAATAGATTTTCAGGGTGGGCTTGGGCTATTAATCCTGTGGGGCCCATTTTAACCATGTTCTAGTGCAAAAATTAAAATCGGGGCTAGTAGTCCATTAGAATTGTTAATCCCCCTAAAATGGAGGATTATTCCTTTTCCATTTCCATGGTATTCCTAATCCCCTTTGTATTGGGATTGGATTGTTAATCCCATTAAATTGAAATCTATTATCAAACATGGCCCATGGGATAAATCCGTCATACTCTAGAGGCTAACCCTGCACTAAAATAATTCCGATAACATCAATTATTGTTTAAAGAGCTCCCTGCCAAATTGCAACTACTCAAGAACCTATCACTTAAGTTTTCAAAGTTGATACTTCCCAAGGACAGGATTCTATTTTTAGTATTTGATATTATTTCCTCATACCACTCTTTCAGTTCTTCTCTCATTTTGAAAGATTCTTTTATTTCTCTCCTGCCACCAAAGGAACTCTGTATAAGTAAAAAGCAATCTCATAATGTGTGATACCTATGGTTTACCAATTGATGTTACCTTGAAGAAAGATTCACACGATCTCCTTAAAGAATGGTACGAGGTTACCAATTGATGTTACCTTGCTAGTCCCGTGTGCCACACGATCTCCTTAAAGAAAGATTCACTCCTCACGAGTGCTCTGAGTTGGTGGACGTCGCCTCCAGGATAAAACAACAACTCTGATCAATGGCTGCACTGTACTAATTAGAACAGTGAACTCGAATAGTGTTTCGATCCCTCTCAGGAAAAAAAACCAA
>BRYF01000003.1:16175000-16177500 GCA_030159135.1 Actinidia polygama | reverse complement strand
TAATTTTTTTTAAAAAAAGTTTGCCATCAACCCTATTCACCCCCCTCTAGGGTTGGTTATCTGGGTAACACTATTCTTCGTCCGCAATTCGTTTTATCTCGTCATCACCTTAGTCAAATCTTGGGTTTGGTTTGGCTTCGGTCTTCTCTAATCGGTTTTTTTCTTCGTCAATGAATTCCTTCAAGTGTCCGTCTTGGACCAACTGGTCCAAGAAAACCTTAAGAGCCTGGCAACTTTCCATCCTATGTCCTCTTTCTTCGTGAAAGGAGCACCTCCACCTTTGGTTTCGTCTCTTGGGGTCTTCTCCCATGGGTTCGGATTTCTTGAAATACAGTTTGTCTCGGATCCGAGCGAGGAGCTTGTAGATTAGTTCTTTGAAAACAAAGTTGATTCCCTACCTTGACCGAGTACCAAAATCCACTGAGTTCTCTTTACGCTTCTTGAACGGTTCCTTACCCGAGTAGTTATCCTAGTAGCCTTCTCTGCCTTCCTGACATTGTCTTCCAACTGAGTGAATATCTCGACCCAGGACATGAGGTCTCGGAGGTCGGTTGGGGGGTTATCAGGTTCTCCCAGAGCCTCTCCCCGGGGGTCAGCCCGAGCTTGTAGCTTGCCACTGCCAACTCCTCGGAGCATTTTTTGACTTCATTGTACGTCTCCCAGTATCTCTTACTGGAGTTGCAAATTGATTCGCTCTTCCCTTTCCTCAACGTCAAAAGGGAACCCACGCTTTTCGGCACTTTTGTGTTAATCACGAACCGAGCCACGAATGACTCGGTCTACTGATGAAAGTTTTCTATCGATCCCTCTGGAAGCGTAGCAAACCACTTCAGACTGAGGTCCCCCAGGATCGACGGGAACACTTGGCACATCAGGGCATCCATATGGTTCCACATGGCCATCATCTGCCTGATGTGGCTCACATGGGATCTCGGGTCTGACTTGCAGTCATACAGGGTAAACCCTGGTGGTGTAAACTTCTCCGGTGGGTCCAATCCCTCGATTTATCGAGAGAATGGAGTTTGGTATTTGGGGGTGGCCTCCCTTTGTCCGCTGCGGGCCGTGCGAGCCATAGAGCCCGTAGGGACAACCCTGCTTACGGCCGCCGCCCTACGTCTATCGAGTTTGGCATGCAAATCCCTTTCTCCATTTTTCCTAGCATTGAGTGTATCGCGGAGATACTTCCTGGACTTGATTCGTTAGGGTGACCTTCTCCACTTACTTGTTACGACAGTCTTGCTGTCGGTTCAGCTATCCACGCTTACATGCATTTTGTTCTGTTTCTTGTCCAGACCTTCTCGAGTGGGTAGGGTCGATTCTTT
The DNA here is from genome assembly GCA_030159135.1 of Actinidia polygama. Lineage (NCBI taxonomy): Eukaryota > Viridiplantae > Streptophyta > Magnoliopsida > Ericales > Actinidiaceae > Actinidia > Actinidia polygama. Next base: position 16,176,178 of record BRYF01000003.1, on the reverse strand, counting down.
CGGCTGGCTTCATCAGCTTCCTATTGATTACACCATAAAAGTGTAATTATAGGCCTTTAATTCGCACTATGTTAGATTTAGATTAATATTATTTTCTTATTTTAATTAGATATTTATTTAATTATGTTTTGTATTTATTTTGTAGGTTAAAGGAGCATTAGGGAGATCAAACACTGAAAATGGCAATTATCAGAAATAATCAGTTAAACCAATCAGGCGGTGATCATTGGCCATTTGCGGGGATTTATAGCTCAAAACTTCTAACAACTTTCATGGCAGCCACTTTCTTTGACAGGCCAAAGGAGCGTTCACACACAACAATCAAATGGCGACACTTTTTCTCTTCCTTTCACACACAAAAGTCAACAAAAATGGCTACTTCTTCTTTCCCTCACCCGTGCTCTCTCCTCCTCTCTCTCTTGATTCTCTTTCTTTTGGCTATAAAAAGAGAGGATTGGGGGATGTTTTGGAGGAGTTAGTTTTGGGAAGAAAAGTTGAGTAAGAGAGATTGTGGTAGAAAATTAGAGAGAAGTTAGTTTTGGAGCTTTAACTGTTTTTTTTATTTGAGTGCAAGAATTCTAAGAGTGAGTTATTAGAGTTAATTCTCTATTAAATTTTAGTTCTAATAAATTTAGTTTTAGTATGTTAAGTGTTGTTTACATTTATAAATTCTGATACATCCGCCTCAATGGCTGGTTTTTATCTATTAATTGCTTTATGTATTTACTTATTTGTTGCTTCTATTTTTTTCAAGATTTGGTTATATTTTTATGGCATCTAAATTGTTGTTTACATTTATAAATTCTGATACATCCGCCTCAATGGCTGGTTTTTATCTATTAGTTGCTTTATGTATTTACTTATTTGTTGCTTCTATTTTCTTCAAGATTTGGTTATATTTTTATTGCATCTAAATTGTTGTAAGTTTTTCTTTATTTTAATTTGCAATTTTTATTTATATTCGAATATTTCAAGTTTTTTTTTTATAGATGAAGATGAGTAGCTAAACTCTTCCATCTTGGGATTGATCGTGAAGATCGGTTGAAGGTTTTGGATGAACAAAGAGTTTTATTATTAAATCTTTCGAATCCGAAACTCACGACGAAGTTAAAGGATTTGAGGGATAAACTCATCACATTTGAAATTCCAAGAACCGAAATTGGTTGGAACAATCGATC
>BRYF01000003.1:16042500-16045000 GCA_030159135.1 Actinidia polygama | reverse complement strand
TGTTGTAATTGTGAAGCATCTTGCTCTTTCCATTTCGGAGTGTCAAGAGGGAACTCACGGCCTTTGGTGCTTTGGTGTTGATGACAAATCGAGCCACGAATGACTCAGATAACTGGAGAAAACTCCTGATTGACCCCAAAAGAAGTTTCTCGAACCACTTCAGCCCAAGGTCGCCCAAGTTTGTGGAAAACATCATGCACATCAGTGCGTTAATGTGGTTATAAAGAGTCATCATCTATCAAAAATGGCTAATGTGTGACATCGGATCCAATTTTCCATTGTACATCGTAAATTTTGCGGGGTTGAATTTTTATGGAGGTTTCATTCTTTCAATCTCAAGAGTGAATGGGGTTTAGTACCTCAGCAAAAGTTGTTTCATCAGTGTGGACCTAAGGGTCTTACCCTCCGTCCAACCAAGAAGGATTGATCTTGCAGAGGCAGCTACTCTAGCGACCTGCGTTGCCCGCAGGTCACCTTCTCCCTAGCTTCTCATCTTAGTACAACAAAGCTTGTTTGCCCTTCGAACCACCCCGAGGTGAGTCCTCCTGACCGACATCACTTCGGATGATACTTTATCTTCCCGGTGGGCAAGCATTTTCAGGTTATTGGTCATCAAGACTTGCTTAATTCCTTTCATTTCGCTTCACCCTATAGCCACATCCCTTCAATCTTCATTGCCGGTGTGGAGAGACTGATTTGGCTTTCACCTAAAGGGGCCCACAACCACCGTCCGAGCATTGGCCAGTAGCTTCATTTCTTTCTCGCTTGGCGTTGTACTCCCCTTAGGCTTCCTGTCTACCTTTGCCGGCGTTATTACTCCTAGACATCATTGAAATCAACTGTTTTGTGTCCAATTCCCACAAACGGCACCAATTGTGGGGTTGTGGGGTTAAGAGAAAATCGAACACAGATAATAGTGGTGGCTGACAAGCGGTTTCTAATGGTTGAACGCTATTCAACAAGAGGGCTAAAGTAAACAAGCCTACGCTGTTATAACTGAGTTTTTTAACAGAAAACCTGTACTTCGAAGGGCTGAAGTAAATGAGACTATGCTGCCCATGCATCGGTAAAAGGATAACAACTTCATTGTATTCAGGTATTTCAATACTACAGTTACTGTGTTTTGCTCAATTTAACCTGTCACGTCCTCATCCTCTCTTTCATGCCCCTCTTTTAGTAATCCTCTCTTTCATGTAGTCTTCTCTTTTGTCTCATTTCTACAGTTTAGCATACAAAATAGCAAGGCCATGAAAGATTATGGCACAATACAATTCTAATTGTCTACTTATCGCAAGGGTTTCTAAAACTTGTGATGTACTTGTAACATAACAACTCTAGTTGTCTGCACCACAAATGAAGCTGATTATAAGTGAAATCGAGGACAACGTAAAGTTAAAAACCTCATTTTTTTCTCCCAACTGGGATGTTTTAACAGTCAATTCAGTGTCCAATACGACTTAAAAGGTGTCCCAAAAAAGCGACAAAATAACATGAATCTGATCAAATTATTTTGCATTATTATAAAAAGATAAAACTAAACCAAAAATGAATAATTAAATGTTCGGTGATACCACGCATGGTCCGGACCGAGCTATCAGGGCCCAAAATACCATTTCGGCTTCCATTTATCAAACTCAGATGATCAAGAATTGGCCCAAGGCTCGGCTCACTAACAAGAGTTGTAAACTCGTATTTATATAGTTGGTCGAGTGGCCGGATGGTGGCCAGAAAGTGCAAATAAATTGGCCAAGAATGCTGTAGTCTGGGTCTCGGTTAGTACCGCAGGCAATCCGATGCCCAAATAGATGGCACATATAGACTCAGGAGGTCGATTACAACAAATGGGTTAGGGTATTTTTCGGCCATCAAATGGTCCAAACATATACCAGTAGTACTCAGTAGTATAATTTTTTCTCTGTCTTCTCCACTTTTTTATTTTTAAGTTTTTCAACAATTGCTTAAATAATATTGTAAAATAACTAATATATTAGCTATTCGGGGCAAGTTAGTCTACAAATTAAATTCACAAGCCCAATTCGATATATAAATGAGCTTCAAACATGAACTCGACCTATTCCAAACGGCCAAAATAGTAATCCCAAACTCTTAAAGTTTACTATTCAACCAGTAAAAAATAATTTATTGTGTAGCTCCGGCGTTGACAACTGACAAACAACTTTTTCAGCGCAATAAAGTTTACTATTCAACCAGTAAAAAAATATTTGTTGTGTAGCGGCGGGACATTGGTGCAAATAGTAAAAAAATTCAAATCTGAATAATACCATCAAAATACAATAAAAAAACAAAAATTATTATTGTATATGATACTGATAGCAGTGGTGGAAAATAGTAGAAACCGAAAGAAAAGAAAGTGAAAACAAAAAGGATTTTCTTCTACGCATTCAATTAAGTTGATGAAAATTGTATTGGAGAATTGTGTGAAAATATTTATAAGGGTAAGTTTCACTACCCTCCCCTAAAGATTCTGACTAATATAATC
>BRYF01000003.1:15975000-15977500 GCA_030159135.1 Actinidia polygama | reverse complement strand
AAAATTTTCTAAATTAAATAAAAGTTTTTACAGGCTCATCCTGTTAAGAGAAATCAAAAAAATATACGAAAAAAATCAAAAAAAAAATCAGTTAAAACCTTTTAAAAAAACAAAAGTTAGGCCAAATAAAGGCATATATTTTAGTTCACTTATCTTGTAATTGACGGCACTAGAAAAAGGTACCTCCAAATGGGCATCTAAGCAGATATGAACATATAGGATTTAGTTTTAGTGAAGAGGACAAGTTAGGCATGGGTCCCCAAAGGTTAAAAAAGCTAAGAGAAGCAGTAGTATGCACGGTTGGTGCGCTAAGAAAAATATTTTTTGGTTTATTAATTAATTCAATGTTAATCTACATCAAAATCCAGAGGTTGTGTGTGAAGCAAAGCAAAACAATGCAATGCAATGCAATGCAATGGCATGGACAAAATCAACTCCCTGATAAAGGAATTAATTTAGCTTAATAGCTAGCATAGAGATTAACTGATTATTAACAAAAGTGGAGTAAGAATATGTCCACCAATACCAAACTTTTTGACGACAGATTCAATCTTGCTCTGATACCACTTGTCAGACCCAATTCATATTTCTCTTTAAAACACAAATGTCAAGGAAAGGGGAACATAAACCTTATAAACAACATAGAGGAGCCAGAATTGGGCAATGTATGACATTTCAACATACACATTCTGTAATACCCCAACCCAAAATAGGAATTACGTAAATTAAATTAAAATTTTTGGGATATTTTTTGGTAATAAAAATTAAACCCGAATAATATTTTTTAATAAAATTTAACAGAAAATGAACACATGTCAAGCCATAAAGAATGGCTCATGGTATGGGCCAAGGGGTGACCACATAGGATAATTTTTCCAAGGGTTAAGGAATTTGGACAAAATATTTTGTGTTGAAACTTGTGCAAAAGCCAAAATATCTTGGATGTTGGGAACTTGTGCATGAGCTTGCACAAGAAGAGAAAGGAGGAGGAAGAAACAAAGGAAAAGGAAAGAAAGAGAGAAAGATACGGAGAGTAAGTGAAAGAAAGAAAAAGAGAGAAAGGAAGAGAGAAAGAGAGAAAAGCTCAGGAGCGCTTGAGAAATAGAGAGAGATAAAGGGCGAGAGAGTGGAAGAGAGAAGGCGATGAAAGAAATTACACGGCGCTTCTCCGGACTTCGATAAATATCTTTGTCTCTCTTTGATTTTTATAAATTTTTTTGTAAAGTAAGTGTTGGACATTTGAGATAGGAGGTATATGCCCTATCATGGTTAAACCTTGAGAAATTGGTAAAATTACATCTCGTGTACGCCGTGGTAGGCTTAAAATTGAAGTCGCATGTTCGATTTTCTATGAAACTAATAGTTAGTATTTTGGGAGTAACTTTATCATATAACAATATTTTGACTCGATTCGAGTTATATATGAAAGATATTTCAAATACCTACAACTTTTATTTTAGTGTTTTTACTAATTTTGAGATTTAGTAGCTCGAAACAGGATTGGAAGACATAAAATTTGTCTTGCCCAACTTCTCCCCGCCTGGTCCAGCTTTACTAGAAAACCTATTAATGTGTCCTGGACAGGTCTAGCTTCTCCCCGACCAGTCCAAATTGCCAGGAAACATACTGTTGAGCCCTAAATCGGTCCAGAACATGTCCGACAGGTCCAACATATTGCCTGACTGGTCCAGACTCAAAAGTTTAAAACTTGAATTGAGTGTTTAGTGCCCGAATCTATCCCGATACCCTATACACTTATCTTACCCTTGTACTCGATATATTAGGAAGTAATCTAAGTTAAATAAAGGAAATACACAATTAAGCAAAAGGCTAATTGTGAAAATTGTTGACTATAGGACCGAGACCCGAGGGGTCGTTGCCTTAGTTTGGGAACAAGTGCGTGTGGAACGCAGAGTTAAGTACGAGGTGAGTCTTGTTATGTTTTATATTGTATAAAAGTAACACATTTTATATTTTGTAAATGAAAGCATGGCTTGTGTTTAAAACTGATATATTTTATGTTTAAAAAGCATGTTTGTTTTGTTATACCATGAAATTATGAAACTGATACTTGCAAAAGTATGTTTAAGTCGACACATAGTTTATACGATGCCCCATTTGCTAGAGGGAGAATATAGCATGATTGATGTAATAAGAAGATCATGACCAGATGATTGTGGGATGAATTCATACAAAAAAGGTTAGGGACGCTCCCTATGTCTTGGTGTTCGTTGAACGGTTATGTGTGTCGCAAATTGTCAATAGAAAATTAATTTAAATCTTGACGTAGAGTCAAGGGATAGTTGACGTACTTGAGCCATAAATCCCGTAGAGAGATTGGTTGTATATTGTATCTTGACTGATAGTCAAGGATTGGCCTAGTTGAGCCATGAATTGACAAAAAGTGATTTTATATTTTTAAATGAACTTGATTTTCATATATTTTCATGAGTGCATGTATGCTTTATATAACTTGCCTCACACTAGCCTAGTGCTTAAG
>BRYF01000003.1:15957500-15960000 GCA_030159135.1 Actinidia polygama | reverse complement strand
TGATCTTCAAATGCGAAGTAAAATCAAGCAATTGTGTTTAAAATTCTCATACCCTGTACAACTCTACCCTGTACACAAGGTCTTACCAACTGTGATTATTGACATTTCAGTAGCATTATCTAGCAGTGGCTACTATTCTTTTACTTGCTCTTTCTCCATCTACATCTCCCCCCCCCCCCCCGAACCCCAACCCCAACCCCAACCCCAAAACAAACAAACAAACAAACAAAAATACTGGTTAAAAATATTCATCAATTCAACCCCGATGTTAATTCCTATTAAATTAATGACAGAAGTCACTTACGTGGCAGATTTTCTGACCCAATCTTGTCCGCTTCAACATTTGGAAGGGAAAATTGGTCCTATTTCGTACGTGGGCTGGATATATCTACAAAGTCGATGAAAAATGAAGGAAAAAAGGGATTAGGGATTCCAACTACGGTTTCTCTCTCTAATCACTAGGAAATTAGTGAAATTAGGGTTCAAATGTTATAAATTACTATGATTTTAGTTAGTAAACCTACAATGTCTTAGCGATTGAGAGGAAATGACCAATTTTCTCTCCAAAACGTTGACATCGGGGGGCAAATTGATGTATATTTTAAAAGGAAATGAGTTTAATTGATATTTTTCAAAAGACATATGCGTATGAGACAATTAGGTGAAGGTTTTAACGGAAATTTTGATTTTGTTCCCTGCTCTCCCTTTCTCTAACCCCCCTTCCCCACAACCCCAAAACTCCATAGCATATCAACACCAAACCACCACCACCACGAGCAACCTCTAGTTGCCTCCATCACGATCCACCAAGAGAAGTCTGAAATCGCCATCGCAGCCGCTGCCACCACAAACCACTGCTGCCGCCGTTGCCTCAAGCAGCTCCAAACCATTGCCACCACGATTTATTGCTCAAATCCATCTACCAAGACAACCGATTTCCCCTAGTTTCTCTCTCCCAAATCCCTGATCTTCCTCTCTCCCTTCATCAATTTGTCTCGTTCTCTCTTCCCATGGTGTGGGCTTATTGTGCTGTGTGCGTACATAATTGTGTACCTAAAGAGGGATAGAGAGAGAGAGGTTGAGGGAAAAATCGAAACCCTAATTAAATGGGAAATAAGATTAAAGAGAAATCCACCACCGTTGCCATTCAGTCGTTAACTGCTATTTCTAAAGTGTCCGTATGAAGATGAAAGAACTGCTGCTTTAGAAAGAGCAGTAGTTACTACGCTTTATTTTGCATGTCTTAGGGAGCTCATAAATGTGCAGTCAAGCTGTGAATCTTTCTTCCAAGTTGGTTGCATTTGGACTAGCAGGCTCAACTTCTCCATTACTGTGATATTGTTTTCGTGCAACAGAATGTCTTCGCTGGCAGTTGGTGTTCATCTTCTTTAGAGCTGGAGCTGGTGTGTTTTTATCTCCCCTTAAATATGTCTCTTCTTGTGATGTTTGGTCTGGCCTTTTTGATGTATGGCTTTTGGTTGTGTGATCTCTTTTTCTCCTTCAGTTTTCTGTGTCTGGTCTCCCCCTCCCCTTGGATCTTGCATCGATTTTTAAACTCTTAGCTGATGCGTGTTCTTTTCCTTGTCTGTGTTATTGAAATTATTTTTCTGCCAAAAAAAAATGTTACTTCATCATTTATGCTTGGTGGCATTTTCTTTTTTCATTTGTAGTTTACAGTGAGAAAGACCTTGAGATGAAATGACGGCAAATACATATTTCAAAACAATAATTTCTATTAAAACGAATGATATATTTAATGAAATTGAAGTTATATGTATAAAACAAAAAATTAAGAATGAGATACAAACAGATTTAAGTCGAGTCTTGTAAATGCGACTTTCTTAAGAAAGATTCGCATGTGGGTCTTTGTAGACTTTGCATGCATCTTTTTCTCAAGATAAATGCTTAGACCGCGTACGTCGAAACATCACCGAGTTAACTTTAACTCAAAGACGTTTCTCTCTTAATACGAAATTGTTGAAATGTATGAAAGTATGAAAATCAATGTGTCTTCCAAAACAAGTAACATCAGTTCTTCTAGAAAATACGAAATTGTAGAAATGTATGAAAGTATGAAAATCAATGCGTCTTCCAAAACAAGAACATCAATTCTTATAGAAAAAAATAGCGGATGAGTTGCTCATGAAACAGTTGGAAATGAATTGAGTTATTGAATTGCCATAATCTTCAATTTATGAGGGTAATACCGGTTGCCCTTTGAGTAATTTCGTCCAAGTTAGATGAATCCCAAGGTGACTGTTCGATTATTTTGAAAGACCATCTAAATATCACACTTTATTCATACCGAAATTTCATATATTTCCAACAGTATTGTCTTACAGGTATGCTAGAAAACCAGATTCCTTGTTCGAGTGAAGCATAGATCTCAAAAAGCTTCATTTTTTCTTCTTAAAAATAAAAAATTCGCGAGATGTCAATTTCTTTGCTATTTTATTTTTGTTTTTAATATTTATTTAAAAAATTTCCCCACAATATCCAT
>BRYF01000003.1:15837500-15840000 GCA_030159135.1 Actinidia polygama | reverse complement strand
TTGATTCAAATTAGGTTGATAGATAACTGTTGGATTGTGGGGATGAGAGAAAACCGAATACAAATAATAGCGGGGATAATACAAGCGGATTTTGGTGGTTGTACACTGCACGGTGGCCATGCAAGACAACAACAGTGAGAAAGACCGTCTGGAGATGTTCTAGGGACGACTCTCCAACGGTGATATTAATAACCAAAAAGGACGAGAGTGAAAAGAGTAAAAGAATGGTTATTTGCTCTAATTTTAAAAAGAGAAAGTCAAGGGAGAGAGATAATATTGAGAGATGATCTGTCACCTTTTATAGTGTAGTTTGGCGCGTGTGTGGGAGTAAAATGATGGTTATTGGCTCTAATTTTAAAAAGAGAAAGTCAAGGGAGAGAGATAATATTGCTTACTTGTGAGAGATGACATGTCACCTTTTATAGTACAATTTGGCGCGTGTATGTTACCCTCTGAACTTGAAGCCTGACCTTGGGCATCTCTGCTTGGATAAGTTCATCGACTGAGCCCTCGAGCGAAGGTGCCGTATGAACTTGTTATGAAATGATATTTCAGCGGCGTCATTCATCTAAACTCAATTGAGAATGAAGTTATATATTTTTTCCTCCCACGATAACCTATCTTAATAAATTATAATCCTATCAAAGTATAAACTTTTATAATAGTTTATAAAGGGTTGATAAAGTTAACCCAACCACAATTTTTTATAATACTAAAATCCACACTCGTCACGTGACCCGTATATTTAACAGCCCAGTTCTCACCTCACCACAAAATCTCATGCACTCCAATGTTGTTCAAGGTGCATATATAACCCCCCCCCCCAAAGTTCATAAATTAGACCATAAATGTCAATTTTTTGAAGAGAAATTATACGGTCTTAGTATTTGGACTCAAAAAAGTTCTTGTAATTCAAAATAAATAGTTTAGATTCACTTGAGCGTGTGAATCTCACATAACAAAATAAATCTAAACCATTTATTTTAATTTTTGATAATTTTTTGAGTCCAAATTCTGAAACCGTACTGGTACTATTTTTTATGTTACACACCATGGTCCATATGCACCAATACCATTGCTTTCTGCCAACCAACAACTTAGCGAGGATGGGGAGGTGAGAAAGAGAAAGAGGAGAGAGAGAGAGAGTCGATCCTATTAGAGTTTACATAAAAAAAATAGAGCGTTTTTCTCATAAACAAGAGATGAGAAAAATGTAAATATGATATTAATCTATACTTTTATACTAAATAAATTCACCCATATTGTAGGTTCAAACCATTCTATTTTGAGGGTGCGAAACTTTTTAATTTTAAAATTATTTTTAAATATGAGTTTATTTTTAAATTTTAAAGATTGCGACCCTATCCCTTATGTAACGTACAACCCATCGGATTCATGACTGTCGACCTTATATTTTATATTCTTTTCATTTCAATACACTTAGTTGGGTCTCACACCCACGTAACACATACTTTAAGAAATTTAACACAAAATTAAGGTTCGGTTTGGACTAACTAAAATATTGTCTAGTTTTTTGACCATAAATTAGTAAAAATATAATGGTATTGATTTCTACACTCCTATTTTGGAGTATAGAAATTATTTTAAGGAGTGTAGAAATAAATTTCCAATATAAATCTAGTTTCTTGTTTCTTGGAAAATCAAACTAAAATATCATCCGTCGAAAAAAGAAAAATGTTATGGGTATTTCAATGTTGCACCCCAAATGCACACCTAGGTGAGGTGGAGCATTTGGATTGGCTGACATGACTGGGTGGACCCCACACCCAGCCAATCCAAATGCTCCACCTCATCCAGGTGTGCATTTGAGGTGCAACATTGGGGTACCAATAGCACTACTCTCGAAAAAAAGGCAAAATAGACTAAACTTTTTTTTTTTTTTAAATTTAGGACAAAGGGTGGTCCTAAACCTTACTTTTGTCCTCGTGTAGACAACCAAATTTAAAACATTCCCTGTTACCCCACCCAATCATAGGGGACAAGGACTAGAATTTTGAACTGAATTGGCGCCATGCTAATGATGTTTCTCAAAACCAACCTTTGTCTAGAGACACAAGTGACCATCTCAACTCAATAGGATTTGGAAACATAAAAAGCTTTAACCACAAGGCAAAGATGGAATCAAAAAATGTTTGGTGGGTCATGAATTGTGCAAAAATATGGATGCGAAAATGACTGAGAGAGAGAGAGAGAGAGAGAGAGAGAGAGAGGGGGTTTGTCTCCAACTAACTTCATTTGAATGTTATGTGGTTACTTGTCTTGAAAGTTCTCAAGCTCAATCATGTACTCTCTTTACTACATTTTTTAAATTAATTTTGCAAAATGATTTTTAAGAAATTATTTCAGAAGAAAAAAAACATGGTTTGTTTTCATAAATTGTTTTTTGAGTATTTGAAGACATGTTTAGTGTATTTTCTAAAAAAATGCAATTTTTTTATTAAAAAAATCAAAAAACAACTTTCAAAAACTTGATTCGAAA
>BRYF01000003.1:15792500-15795000 GCA_030159135.1 Actinidia polygama | reverse complement strand
CAGCAAGAAGGCCAAGTAAAACAGAATCCTGAAGAAGAAACCGCTGACCAGAGTGACCCACAAGCAGTTCCACTTGCTCGGGATCGTGATCCCCTGTCTCTGCAGAACATCAGGCCCAGTGATCAAGCACGTCGTGCTCCAAATGTTGATCCTCAAAGTGGTATTTATACTGCTCAGTATTTGGATCTTCAAAGCGTCCGGTGAATCTGCTAACTGCGTGTTGTCGAACATCTGTACCCCCCGAACAAAGCACTTGGTGGGTCGTTGAATTCGTTGTGGGCGACCACTTCCTAGGGGTACTTCATGAGGGAGGTGTAGTGGACCAGCGCCAATAGGGAGGGATTTTGTCGCGGTTGATGAAGGAGCCGCCAAAGAAGAGTAAATAGGCGAGGAATGCGTGTACCATGGTGTATCCGAGCGTTACCTGGGGAGTACACCCGAGAGGAATGTGACGAAGGAGCTCGTGGCCCAGAAGGAGGCGAACATGATGAGGAAGTAGAAGGGGAAGTCCACTGCCAAGGCCCACTGTGAAGACGGAGATGGCAGCGAAGGCTAAGGAGTGGTAGATTAAGGGCCGGTAAGGCAGTGAGCGAGTGGAAAAGGAGGAGCTGTGGTAGGTGTTGAAGACAGTTTCGCAGATGACAATGTAGCGTTCTTGAAGAAACGCTGGGCAAGAAAGTAGTGCATATGTCAAAGCCAAGAAGCCTAAGCGCTAGCAGACTCCTTTGGGGGCGTTGTCGAGGTGAAAGAACAGGGTGGCGAGAATGAAACCGGTGACAACAACGGCACTATATGTATATTTTATTGAGTTATTTAAGAATATATATAAGTCTTCTTTATATAGAAAAAAACCTAAAAGGAATAGTTTGCATAAGGAAACAATAATAAAATTAATAAAGTAGTGTATCAATCAGGAAGATATTAAGAATATATTCTGTAACGAAATATATTATGAATATATTCTAACTATATATAAAATATATTCTAACATCCCTCCTCAAACTCAAGCTGGTAAACGGGAAATCAACTTAAGTTTGGATAACGAGGCGTTGATGGGGTGTGTAGGATGCATGGGCGCGTGGGGCGCGTATGTCACACTCGTCTCCTACCCCAGATTGGTGGGTGGTCGACGGTTGTTCTTCGCCGAGTGATGGGTGGTTGGCGAGTTGTTATTCGCCGATGGGTGGTGGGTGGTCGACGAGTTGTTCTTCGCCAATGGGTGGTGGGTGGTCGGCGTTGACTGGAGCATGTGTAACTTGTGGAGCTTGAACATATCGGATCATTTTTCGGCGGCGGCAGATTTGAAGGATTAGGCCACCAGACGTGGCTCTGATACCATGTTAGAAAATTTTATTTAAGAACTTAAGGGAAATAACAATATGTTAACAAACCAAAATAGGTTGGTAAAACCTTGTAGTTGATTTCTCAATGTCACATGGGTTTTACTTTCCTATTTATCGTAAATCTGTAAACAACAAATTATTAACGTACCATTTGTATAAGTATAACCAGACAATGAGCAATCGAGATTATGTTTGACACAATCTCCTTAAGAAAAAATTCGCCCTCGCTCCGGTGCTACGAGTTGATTGGCGTGTGCCTCTTAGGATCCAACGATCTAATTGAAATCAAAGCACTTCGAACTTCAAGTCTGGCGAACTAAATTTATGTATCGAACTTTCTCTCTTTTAAAAAATAATAATGAACAAGAAAAGAAAGAATACGCATGATACACTCTCCATCTCGGAATGGGGCCAATGACGAAAGTAGACTCACTTTAAGAGCGAACCTCGAAGCGCGGGCATAGACCCCTTATTGACATCAACAAAGGAGCTCACTCAGGCAAAGAAAATCCACTTTTGGAGCTGAAAGAACAGCAAAGGCAGCTAACCGACTGGGGGGTCCTACCCATACACTTTTGGTGGTCCCCTTTGTAGGGGTAGGATGTTTCAGAGGAATACCATTATGAAAATCCTAATTTTTCAGTGCTTTAAACTGCTGGAGGATTAAGTATATATAGGCAACGAAAAGACACAACTTTTCATGGAAAAACACAACTTTTCAGAAAGAAGGCAACCCTCCAAGGGATCTATTCGTTTAAATTTAAACGTACAGGGACCAAAACAAAAAAACGCGATAGTTCGGCGAACAGTCCCAACTTTTCGGGGACTCATCTAAACAGACGCAACTGTTCAGGGGCCAAAACTGTAATTACTAAAATTTTATTTATTAAAAATAAATAAATATTTTTTTTGTAAAAAATAGTAGTCCCACCCCAAACCCACAACCCGCACCCGCGCCCAAGCCCACGACCACGCATGTGGAATTTAAAGTCTAGCCCACTGAGTTCATAGTCTAAGTCCAAGCCCATTCATAACTCCCCTCTTTATAAAACTTGGGTACCCCTTGGGGCCCAATCCAAAGAGTGATAGTTTAAACTTTATAAAGTACTTTACACTCCAAATTTTTTTCAATGTGGGACAAACCCAAAAAACATCAA
>BRYF01000003.1:15745000-15747500 GCA_030159135.1 Actinidia polygama | reverse complement strand
TGGAAGATTTGGTTTGTTTGAAAAGTTTGGAGTTCTGAGATCTGGAAATCATCTGTTTTCTACGATGTCTACCGGTAGTCCTATTCTTCCTATCGGTAGTTTCCTTTGTTTCCTAGAGTTGGCTTGAGTGCCCAACCTTTCAGTAGTATTTTTTTTCACTACCGGTAGTGCTTTTTCGTATTTCGCCACTAGATGATCGTCTACCGGTAGTACTTTTTTCACTATCGGTAGTGATGTCTACCGATAATACTTTTTTCACTACCAGTATTGATTATTTGTATTTTGTATTTGAATTATCCTTTCTACCGGTAGTGCCCAAACTCCTACCGGTAGTCACCTATAGTAACAATTTATGAAATGCTTTGAAGGAAAATACTTTTAGTTTATTTCAATAATGATTTATATATAGTTATGATTACGAACATTGTTCCTAATAAATGCATTCAAAAGATTTTAATAATAGTTATTATTGACGATCTTAGTACTTGCATAGTATGTTATTTACATTTATACTTTTGATAAATGTAAAGTTTATGTATATTAAAATTGAAAATGATTTTGAGAATGACATACTAGGATATACTGAATTTAGTACATATTGTACTCGGAATAAGATGACTTAGATTAAGTCCACGGTGAAAGATCGAAAAATCGCACGGGAAGCAGATAGCGATTGTGTGTGTATAGAGAATGTCGACCCTTTTGGTGAAAGTTCGAGGAATGCAGTTGGATGTTGTCTCGTATGCTTAGTGCATATGAGATTGGTTATGTATTAGCCTAGGAGCGTCATTCGAGATACTAGGTTATTATTTTTTTGAGAAAAACCGAAAAATTTGAAAATAATTGGATTATTGTTTTTTTAGAAAAGCCGAGATTTTGGAAAAATTGTTGATTTGAGAAATCACAGATTAAGAATCAAAAGTATATTTTGATATGAATGAAATTATATTTTATTGCATTGTATTTTCATTATATGATTATATATCATGGTTTAGGCTTTAAACATCAAGTTCATTGTTAAATCTTTTCAAGGTAACCCGCATTTACTTTAAATAAACTTTCAAGTATTGAGATTTATCCCGAGTCTTGAGGCATGCGGATGTCGTTTGTTATTTTATTTTGAGAGAAGTATAGATATGTATTCTTTAAAGAATTATAATATTTTTTTGGCCCGTTGTGGGGATTGTCCATGGATTATCATTCATATATTTGATAGCTCATGGAGAGCATGGTCCCACGAGAGGGGTAAATTAGTTGTACTCTGATGTTATGATAAGATGTTGTAATATTATTTCCGCACTCTGATGAAATAACATAATTGGGACGTATTAATTTGGTTTAGTTTATTGTATTATTGTGATTGTTTACGTGGCCAAATCTGATAAAAATTGGGGGCGTGACAACCCGTGTGCATGCAGGGACCAATTTTTTCTTCCAAAATGTGCCAGGTCATGGCCAACTTAGCCATTTCTGTAAGGGACAAAATAGAAATTAGAGGTTTAAACAATTTTTTCGATTCGTTTTTGAACCAAACCTTGAGTCTGAATCAAAAATTTCGATTTTGCCTAAGCCAAAATCAAACCAAACCAAATGGGGTACCCAACTGAACTGTTTGGTTTGAGTAACTTCGATTCGTTTTTTGTTTTGGACTAAAATTATAGGCCTCCACAATTAAGCCACCATATCATTAGGAAAAACACCAAATCAGCTATATTTGTCTTGGGCCATTATGTTGAGCATCCAATAAATAAATTACAAATTGCAAAACCCAACAGAAAATCACTAAAAAATATTGCTAGCTATCAAAGAATACCAACAGCAGTTCAAATATTTAAAATTGAGAACGAGGAACTTACCAATACAATTACCAATAGCAGTTCAAACTTAACTTTTGGACAACGCTTTGTTTTTTTTTTGGCTACTGGAATTTTCAACAGCCATGACACTCGAGGCAGTTTTGTCATTCATCTACAACAAAAAAAGAAAAAAAAACTTAGTAAATAGACAAAACATAAAAAGAAACACAACATATAGCCTTCAAAATTCGGTTAGGTTGGATTTAAATGATTTTAAAAATTATAAAATTGGACCAAATCAGAAAAACTCGATTTTCTAAATTTCAAAACTAAACGAATTGAGTTGGTATATGAAACCAAACCAAACTAAACCAAACCAAAATCTTCGGTCAGTTTTTTCCCCGTTTATTCTCACACTCTTGATGGAAGTTGACATCATGGGTAAATTGATGACATTTTCAATAGTTGAGGTGTTTAATTGATAATTTTAAAAGTTCAATGGTATCTGGGACATTTGGTTGAAAACTTTGGGGTATTTTGAAATTTTCCATTTTATCGGTCATTAGTGCGGATCCGAAACTTGCGGTAGACCCGATAAATTCGGGCACAATCATGCGGCCTCTTCTGCCTCCCCTCTCTCTCTAACCTCCAAACTAATTGCAAGGATCCTCTCTCAACGATTCTGCGTCGGGCGTAGCAGAAGA
>BRYF01000003.1:15715000-15730000 GCA_030159135.1 Actinidia polygama | reverse complement strand
TATTAAATTTTTTTAACTTTTTTGCTTTTATGGCTTTACTTTAGCTAAAATTAAGCAAAAAAGCAAAAAAAATAGTAAAAAAGTCAACTCTAATTGATTTTTTTGCTTATTTTAAACAAAAAAAACAAAAAAAAAAAGCTAGTGTCAAACGAAACCTTAGAGTATATCTCTGTCTCTCATTTATTTCTCAAGCATTTACTCTTCTCTTCTCTCTTCTCTCTCTAGGACTTTGAGCATTCAAGGCAAGATTTGAGTGGATTAGAGTGAGATTTGAGTGATAACTCTTTGGAAAGATTATATACTCAAAGTGGGCGTCGACTTGAACCAAGAAAGCTTGGAATCGGAGTTCTAGGGTTTACTTCATCTCATTCACCATTGTTGGAGCTTGCATTGCTTGAATTTGAGGTAAAGAGGGTTTCTTGTTGGGTATAATATTGGGTTTGTTGTTAATAACTTAAATGTAGCCTAATGAGGTATTATTTTGAGTATTGAACCCTAAATAGAAGTTTGGTTTGAAATAAAAATCGGGAGTTCTGAGATCTGAAAATATGTTTTCTAAGATGTCTATCGGTAGTATTTTTTTCACTACCAGTAGTGATTTTTCGTATTTAGCCACTAGATGGGTCCCTACATCACTACCGGTAGTGATTTTTCCAATACCGCTAGTGAATTTTTGTATTTCTTCTCTGGTAGTGATTTTTTCACTATCGGTAGTGAATTTTTGCATTTCTTCTCTGGATTGCACTGTCTCCTAGTAGTGCCCAGACTCCTACTGGTAGTGACCTGCAGAAACATGTGAAAACTTTTTAAAGTAAATACATTTGGATATGGTTATGAGTATGGTTTATAACAAATGCATAAGAGTGATGCCAATAATGATTATTATCGACGGTTTTTAATACTTGGATGGTATTGGTTATGATTGTAATTATGAGCATGGGTTATAGTAAATACATTTTAATTATTTCGATAATGGTTTACTCTGAACGGTTTGAATACTTGTATAGTATGTTGTTTGCATTGAAACTTTTAGTAAAATATAAAGTGTACGTGTGTGTGAAAATTTAAAAATAGTTTGGGAGTGACACGTTAGGATATACCGAATTAGGTACGTCGTGTACTTGGAATAAGATGACTTAGAATAAGTCAAGGTTAAAGTCCTAGATGGCAACTATGTGACAGTAGGGAATGCCCCATTCGGTGAAAGTCCGGGAAGTTGGCGGTTAAAGTCTTAGATGGCAATTACGTGACTGTAGGAAATGCCTCCCCTTCGGTGAAAGTCCGGAAAGGTGGCAGCTAAAGTCCTAGATGGCAATGGTATATACGGAAGACATGTCAAAGCCTACGGTGAAAGTTCAAAAAGTTAACAAACGGTAGAGATGTTAAAGTTTACGATAAAAACTTGAGGAGTGGTTCGGATGTTGTCTCATGTGCTTGGTGCATAATGAGTTTGGTTAGGCATATGGTTCTAGATGTGTCATTCTAAATGATAAGGGTTTTGCTTTTTGAGAAAAATTAAAATTTGATAAATAAGAAAATGTGAAACGATGAGTGCTTTTTGTGAAAAGCCAAAAATATGATAAACGTGGATGAGGATTAATCTGTCAATTTCTGTTTAGTCTCAATTTTTTTGAGCAGCTTGTTTAGTTTCAACTCCACTAAAAGTAATTGCTTGATTCCGATATGGATTAAAAAAGGAAAACCAAAAAAACTTCTATTTTTTGGATTTGGGTCCCGTAGTATCCCAAAATTACTATAATTTTGTAGTGCTCTTAAAACGAGCTTACCTAAAGTCTATTTTTATGATTTAGACCGTAAATTTTGTGGGGTTCATTGAGAAAATTATCTATGCAAAAAATTAAATTGATCAGATATCCGTAGTCACATGATTCGCACACATTTATACTCACATTCCGTAGGATACTAAGACAACCCCAAATCTCCTTTTTTGTCAATTATTAGTAAGTGAGAGAGAAAAAAAACTGCATTTTTTAGTGATAAGATTCAAACTCAGATGCCGCATCAATAAACGATACTTCAATCACTAGACCAACATTTGGTATTGACAACCACCCCATATCCTTTTTCAATAACAATAATAATAAAGATCCAAATTTACTATAAGAGCATCACCAACTGGCTCCCCAAACTTTCATTTAGACAAATGGAGTCAAAAATAAAAAAAAAAGTCCAAGTCCAACAACCTCCCACCCAACTCTCCATTCTAAGTTTTGCTACACAAAAAATTTAACTAATTTGTCAAATTGATTTTTTTTTTCAGTAATTTTTTTAATATTAAATAAAAAAAACTATATTTTGAACTAAAATATATAATTTTTTTATCAAATGATTAAAAAAAAATCAGTAATGACAAAAAATCTCAAAAACCAACACACTTCAAGAAAAAAAATCTAAAAAAAGCCAAACTATTGAAGTCATCTACCCCGTTGTTTCCCCTCTCCCTCTCCCCCTCCCAGCTTGATCCAACATGCAAATCTGTGATTTTCTTTCCCAAAAAAGTCATAGACCCCTTTGCAAGCGGGCGAGAGTAATTGACCTACAAATGCAAGTTGTTGAAGCATAGATCCCAACCCTATGGCCGGAGAAATTATTAAGTTCTTTTGGATCAAATCCTAGTGGTGCTGGCTGTGATTGGATCATGCTTTTGGTGAAGGAAAGGAATATATATATATATATATATATATATATATATATATATATATATGATCTAATAATTCTGAATGGTTGAGTCGTCTAATTTTTTTTTCCTCACTCAATTGTTGATCCAATACAACCTATAAAAACATCTTTATTGGCTGAACAAATCTTTTACTACTATATAAAATTTAACAAAAAGAGAGCAAAATAATTACTTCATTGACTTGCTATATTTCTCCCTTCAAATTTTGACAAAACCATTTTTAGCGCAAAATTTGGCAATAAACTTGGTTTTGCCAAAATTGTCACGTCATCGTCGTTTGATCTCCAATAGTTTTTGGTTTTGCCAAGATTGTCACGTCATTGTTAATTCGTTTGATCTCCAATAGTTTTTGATTCAACGATAGAGAAAATATATAGTTGGAGTGAAATAGCATCAAACAAAAAATATATAGTTCATCAAACTAATGGAGCAACGTACATTGCTAAAAACGGCAAAAAAACATTGTTTCTTAACAAGCCAAGTTTTGGCAATGCCATATATGTTAGAAATTGAATTTTGACAAAGTATTTTGAACACATTTTGAAACTAAAATTTAATTAAGTTTCATACACTAAATGAGATAAATAATGATTAATTCATATTTTTTTAAATGAATAGATGAATTTAGTGTATTCATTTTTCAAAATCTAAGTTGATTTGCATTAGAAATTAATTCTCAAAGAAGCACCACTGCAAAGGAAAAGATAATGATAGAAAGTTTTATTCCACGTTGAAAAAATGAAAGAAAAATAGTGACTTTCTATAACTCAAGTTTGACTTTTAAAAATTGGGTCATTGGGCACCTCAAGCATTTAGAGGGGAGGAGTTATATACAAAATAAGTTTGATTTCTTTAACCCATAGTTCTGATCCACGTGCAGCTGCACCGCCTGGTCCGGTCCGATTCACTTGCTTGGGCTATATGAATAATAATTTTTGAGAAAAAATTTATTCAAATATTTTAATTTTTAAACTACTAAAATTTATACTTTATTTCCTCTACAAAGATTCAAGAAGTTCAAAAATTATGCAAAAGGAAAAATACACTTTCTTTCCTAAATTTTTTCTTTCCTTCACAAATAATTATTTCCTTTATGAATGGTCATAACGTTCAAATTTTCACGAATGGTGCTTCTAGCCAAATGAGTGTTTTCTAAGCTATAACCACCACCCAGAAAGACACCATACCTCTTTCAAGAGATATGACTATCCAAAAGGCACCATACTTCTTCTAAGAAATGTGAAAACTTCTATATAATTCCACAATCATCCAGCATTGAAGAGAGAGAAAAATAGAAATTAAAAGGTTCTGAAAAGTGCATATCGTATAGCATTTAGTATACATTTGAGAGAGAAAACACTTAAAAATTTGTCATGTTCTTATAATTTGGAGTACTACTATAAGAAATTCGAAACTGTTATATCTTGAGAGTCGTGTTATTTTTGAAAGTATCAAGTGCGGATCATAAAACGACTTAAAGATACTGAATCTAATTCATGCCTCAGCCACTACATCTTACAGTTTAATTATACATTCTTACAAGTTTTTACTTTATTGTTTAAATTAATTGTTATCAAGTTTTTTTTTTCTGTGTTTGAATTTTTTTTACAATTTTATTAAAACTTTCTGTTCATTTAAAAAAAAAATTAACACATTTTTTCTAATAATATATACATGTAGTGTTTGTCAAAAACAGTCCTCACGAATTCCCGCCCATAGGGTTTATCATAGTGACGTAACTAGGAATTTAACATATTGAGGCATAAATGCCATTTAGGAGAGATTAATAAAAAGGGAAACACTAATTTTAACTTTATATATATATATATATACATTTATGATTCGGGGGCTGCTTTGTTACTTAACTTTTTTGTTTTCTGAAAATACAGATCAGATTCTCTAAAGAACGGATTCGTTGCCGCCTAAAACAGTTGTAGAGAACAAACATTTATCTGAAACAGTGTTCGAGACCGTCATAGGCAAGAATGGGCAGGCAAAGCAGAGTTTGGCAGCAAGGATATCTCTATTCTTGAACAAGTATAGTGCCTAGTTGGTGTTTGGGAGTGATAAGGTTGTGTTTTTTCTTTCTTTTTTTGGGGTGGTTAAAATGTGACAAACTAAAATAAAAAAATATTACGAACCAAAAACTAAATCATAGAAAGTTTTCAACTTGTATCACAAAAATCAAGAAGAAATCAAAATCGTTTTATGCTTCGTAAAGCCTTCTCCTATTTACTTATATACATTACACTAATTTAGTGCAAGCCAAATATATATATATATATATATATATATATATATATATATATATATATTTTAATAGAAATACCATCGTGAAGCAAAAGTCCCATTTGACTCGTAAGGAAAATGTTGTCACAAAATATTACTTCCTCTCTTTTTAATTGTTGGTCATTTTTGGAAATTCTAACTGTTTAAAAAAGTATATAGTAATTGCATTTAAATTCAAATTGAAATGTATTAATTTTCAAGATTACCCATTTATTTTCACTTTAGAATACATTCGTAGCCATTTGTAAGGATAGTTTTGAAAAATCAAAAAACTTTATACTTTGGCTTTTTCAAAGAGAACTAACAATTCAGACATCCCAAAAGCAGGGACCAATAATTATTTGAAATTCACCAATAATTGGGGATCGAGGGAGTTATTTCATGAAAAATCAGGGTAGCATGCATAAAAACTGTCCTACAATAAAGTCTGAATTTTCCTGAAGAACCTGAAAAGGCCTCAAGGTGGACAGTGTTCAATAGTTCCAACTATCGATAAAATCGAAATGAATTCATAATTATCTAATAATAGGTTTATAAATTTGTATATAAATAAAAATACATATTAAAATTGAACTGGTAGCTAAATAAAATATTTTATACACTAGTCCGTATATATAATACTCCATATTTTACACTATTTCAAGCTAACGGGTGGAGCTGCAGTTGTTTGAGATTAGCACACATCATGTGTTCGAATCTTAGGAATTCCAGCACATTTACTCTTTTCAACGCACAGAAAGGCAGCGACACTGAACCGGGGTGGTTTAGGCCAAACCAGCCCCAGTTTAAAACAGTTTCATACCAAAATATTTTTTGGTAACAAGTGTAGACCGAACCGGAACTTAGACCGGCCAGTTCGATACGGTCCAGGTTTTAACACTTTGCCTACAACTTATTCCTATTTCTGGTGGCTTCAATGCTAATAATAATGGAAGCATATAAAACCTAAATAAAATGACAATAGGGTGGTTGCCTAAATTAATATTGCCAACTCATGGCCCAAGTATAAAGGATGACATTTATACATTAATTAAGAAATGTGAGGGTCGAACTCAAAGAATTTGCCATCGGTCCGAACTTGCAGGACCGAGAAGGTTGTGGTTTCGCAGAGGAGGAGAGGGAATAGAGAAAGAGAAGTGAGAGATGACCAAACTTTTCTTGTGTCAGATAGGAACAGCAGAGAGAGAGAGAGAGAGAGAGATTCTCCTTACGTAGGAGAAGAAAAACGATCTTAGAAGAATGCAGAGAAAGGAACAGTTGTTGTTTTTTGGGTTGAGTCGTCAGCAAGAAATGAAAGTGTATACCTAGATAGACATGGAACACTCACGGCCTATGCTATGGATAGAAAGAAAGAAAAGCAGCAGCAGAAATTATATAATTAAGCTTTCCTTTATGCCTGGGATCAAGGATTTGATGTGCAAAAAGAAAATGAAAAGGTAAAAGGTAGATGATCCAATAGTCCCGAACGGTTAGATCGTCGAACTTTTCCATTTTCATTTTTTTCCCTCACTAAATTCTTGATACAAATACCGCCTTATTAATAGCTAAATCTTCCTAGTTGCGCCATACCTGGAGTGCACAAAGCTCCCGCTTAAAGCAAGGTTTGGGAGAGGTAACATCACAGCTGCTTTCCCCTACCTTCAACACACGCCAAAGTTCTGAGAGCGAATAGAATTTGCCCCTGCTCCATGTCACAACCTTTAACAATCTTCCAAAGCAACCTAACATAAAGAATGAGCTTGAAGAAAAGCAACAAACCTTTCGGCATCTGATTCGCCATTTTCATTATCAGAACCTGCAGATGTATTGTTCACATCAGATTTAAGTTAAACAAACAGAAGCAAGGTAGGAAATCCCGTCCTAAGCACTTGCAAATTGTGGCCGGCCCACGCTTAGATATGAAAAACTTAAAATATAAATGTTATGTCCAATTAATGGTTTGATATAACTGCTTACATGTACCAAGTAACTTGTAGTAAGATTGTTAGTCTCCATTTGCAATCCTTTCAATGACATGAGAACCTCCATAACCTTACAGCAAAATACAAATTAAATACTAATGCATGACAATATAATATGAAAATCATAACACCACATTCAGCCAAAACACATGGTTCTGAACGCCTGAGAAAAAATCCTCAGTTTCAGAAGAATTCATTCCGGGTCTGTGGAATATGAGAGAGAGAGAGAGAGAGAGAGAGAGAGAGAGAGAGATGGTTCTGAGCACAAGAGAAAAAATCCTGAGTTTCAGAAGAATCCATTCCAGGTCTGTGGAATACAAAAGAGAGAGAGAGAGAGAGAGAACAACAACATAGCTAGACTTTAGTTGAGTTTTAAAAGGCAACCTAGAAGATAACCAAAAATTTAAATCAATGAAAAATGTCACCAACATCACACGTAAGCACATATTTGTGTGCCCACCCACCCACTCACCCAAAACGGAAAAACCCATGGATTGCAAAATTATCATTTTCCTTTTCAACAATAGGGGAAGAGAAGTTACAAACGAGAGAAATTAAAAACAAAATTACCTGCCTAGTATGGCATAAATCCATCAGAGTCTTTTTGGAAGTGCTCCTATTGATCCACCAGAAGTTAGAATAAGTCACTTACAACAGAGTCAGAAATTGAACAATTTAAGAACGTATCCAAAATAGTATACCAGAGATGAATCAGAGACAGATGCTAAAGCAGTCAAGGCACCAACTTGCACAATTTGTTTGCTATTCTGAATATAAACCAATTTTCATATAATTATTATACATACACATATACATATATGTGTGTGTGTGTGTGTGTGTGTGCACACATTATTTTTTGCACAGTGATTCTCTTTTTGCTTCCATTGTTGTAATAGTACAAGCAGTTCGATCACTATTCCAACTAAGTACGGATTTAAAATATCTAGAGTGCAGTTCTCACTAAAATTGAGCTCAAGAACCATGTGCCTGTAAAAATACAAGCAGAGAAAATAAACAATAAATACAAACCGTAACTGCACGAAGCAGGTGAAGAAACAGAAGTGATAGTAGGTGCAGGGGGAATAGTAGTGAGGGCATGAATAAGTGTCTTAAGGTTGGGAGTGCCTATTGAAGCGTCTATTTGTTATACGCATTAAAAATATGTTGTCAAAATTATTTTTTGCTCAGACCAAACTGTTTTTTTTTTTTCAGACAGAAAGTAAAAGTAGTGGTCAGCAGTTCTAGTCTTTTGGCTTAGAGAAATGAAAGCATTATTCACTTAGTGATTCGTCCAAACAAAGCAGTAGGCTTCTCCAGTCGTAGGGAGCTCAACCATGAAATCTCTTTTTCAAGATTAGAGCATCTGAATGAACATATGCTAATATGTGTAATACATGACTTATCACTGATGATGTTTAGTCTCTATACAATATACAAATGGAGGACACCAGTTTGGTGTTCCTCATTTTTGAAAGCTACAGATGGAGGTGCATGTGTTGCATTTGGCATAAAAACTGATTTGCTGATGAAACACAAGCAGTTCTTGAAAAATCGGTATAAATGCGGTCTTTTAGTGATAGTTTTGCCTATGACTTGCAATGTTTAACTGTAGTCGTCTTTATTGTCACCATTGTCACCACAAGATGGAATGTCCCCAAATATCTGGAGGATGAAATTGGGGTTAGCACATTAGAGGGGAGTTACGTTTATTTTCCATGAATTTATGGTTGGAGCTGTTTTTCAGGGCAGGGCAGGACATGTGGCTGAACCTGCAATAAGGGATGGGGGTTGGCCTGGTTGGGAATAAACCTGAGGTTGGTGCTGCTGCTAAGAACAATATCCAGGACAATATAATTACTTGAACTATAATAAAAAAAAAGTCAGCAAGTAACTCAACATGTATTCACGAGGTTAACAAAAAACAGGGACTTACAAATTGCAATAATGTAGAGGCTCCATCGGCAATATTCATTGAGCTTACTAACCAAAATTTCGATAGTTAATCAAGATGCAAGAATTCATCGAACTAAAATTGGGAATAGTTTGAAAATGCCTATGAGAATTAAGCAAACAATAATGATGAGCAACTATCTTCCACAAAATAACCAGAAGAGGTCGGCAAAAATTCCAATACTTTCCAAACCATTGACTATACCATGTGTATTTGACAATTTAAAACCACATCACTAAAATGGATGTACCTGAAAATAAAGATCTACTATGGGTTCAGTCAGTACTCGTTCTAATACAGTTGTGCAATCAAAGCTTAATAGTTGAAATCTTTGGCATCCACGAATTCTGTATTTTTAGAACAAATTGCCTTGGAGATTACGTAATTATTTGGTAAAAAGTACTCATTGTGCCGACATATGTTAGTTGTATTAAACTTTTGCTTTACAAACCTCCACTGTGCAAGCAAAAGCTTGTAGCATACACAAAAGAAAGACCACAATTATCCTTACTTTTACCCTAAAATATCCTTATAAGAAGAGAAATCTCTTGGCAAATAATATGGGTATAGGATGCACCCAGCAAATACAGTAGGTGGGATAGGTAAAAACACACAGGTCCATCTTTTGTTTTTTGAAGATTAAATATGCCAATAAATTGCAGTATCTTCCCATAGTTCGAAATTTCATCTCTCTTTTATTGTTCGAAATTTCATCTCTCTTTTATTTGAACTCGTCTCGAACTTAAGCCTGTGTTTTATTCCAGTTCAATTCTCAAACCAAGAACATAGCATATGACTTCTATTTGACTAAAATACCATATGTATTCCAACATTTTTGAGAAACAAGGGAAAGAACCAATCATAAATTTGTTCATTATTCAAAAAACAATGGGATAAGTGTTTGTGAAAACCAATAATGGTAAACACACCGATTCCTTTTCACCGAAACTAAATTCAAACAAAATACACCTTAATATTATCATGGGTGCTTGGATTCCTTTGTCAGACCACAACAGATACTTTCTCAACTTTCATTGCAGAACCAGGAGTTAGGAGACATTATGCTACCTGATTTTGACATGCTGTTTCGGTTAGAAAGCAAACTGATTCAAATTGTAGGTTTTTACTTGGCTGATTGTCGTCTATAATGGTTTTGGGCTGCTATGCGTCCACCCAGAAATAACGATTCGTTACCACAAACTTAAGCTTTACATCTCACTAAACCTTAATTTCTGATGTTTACAAAACTTAACTCGTTCAAATTCAACATCAGGATTTTGAGCCCAATAAAAGGAGAAAATTAATCAGTGTTTCCTGCTATTCATATAAATGGTGACCAAGTTCCGGAGTTGAACAAGCTAGAGAGGCCTAGTCAATCACAAAACATAGGTCGATACCACAGCTTATGGGCAAATCTGTGAATTTATATACCATAATAACAAACAAATAATAATAATAAAACAGATAGAAATTGGAAGGCATATTTAACTACGAAACTAGAGTCATATGAGTAGATTAAACAATTGGAAATTTTCTAAAAAAAACTAACAAAATAAACATACAAAATTAACCCATAATTGTAATGATATTGAATTCCAGATATCTTAATGAGGAATAGCAATGCGCCTTGCAAAAAAATATTTCCATCGATAACTGATGTACATAGGAAAAATCTATATACGAGTAAAAGGACACAAATAATAACATGCAAGTACAATCGCAATGGATCAAGGACAAATTAACTAACCTTGATAATGTTATCAGAACTGTCTGTGACCTGTACATAATTTTCATACCAAAGTCTACCTTAATGTAGTGAATATGTAGGCTGGATAACAAAGCCGATGGTGATAAGAACTGTAACTTCAAAAGCTTATATACTGCGAATATAATATGTGTAGACCAAGCATAACCCATTGCATCCTATGATGGATTGTCCAAGTAAATGGGAGCTACACCATTAACATAAACAATAAAATCACAAGTAAGACAAAAAGATAACAATGACCCAACAATACTAAACTTTTCCTTCGATTACAGACTAGACACAAATGGCAGAAACATAATGGACACATTTAGATATGCAGTTCTCTCTTACATTTAAGGCCAGGTTGGTTTAGAAAAAAGTAGTTTATGATACACCAATTCTATAGTATTTCAATTAGCTAAAAAGACAAACACAAGGACACGAAAGAAGCTAAAAAGAAACATGGATGATATTATGTCAAAGTATTAGATTATATATTGCAAATATATAGAACAATGTACATGCAAAAACTAGACATGTTTTCTTCCATACGAAGTTATATATTTTTCTATATCATATTTTTAGAGCTAATTTATTTCAAAAAGGGCGCCACCAGCGTATCACCCTTGCATCTTTCGAATGGATTTTTAGAATTGAAAGTTAGAACAAAATATCATTATCAATAAGAACGAAACAAAACACAATGGTCCGCTAAGATAGAAAGATGACTGTTTTTTCTTAAGCTCGGAGTTTCGAAGAGCCACTTAATTTCAAATGCATTATAAAATAACCAAAGGACAAGGAGAAACCGATTTCCATTGACACGTATCAATTTTTTGGTATTGGGTATCATCATAAGATTAAGAATGCATAATACAAGTTCAAGATTTTAGTAGATTGAAACACACATTAATGAAATGATTATGTTTCATTAAACAGTTTTTTTCAAGTTTCATCAGCCTAGTGGCAGCTTTCTATCATTCCTCTTCAGTTCTTTAAACTAGAAGAGTCGTGTCACAAAACACACATATAGGTGGTGCTGTGTGGAAACACTCGCATACAGTCTCGGAATTTACCAATGAAATCACCTATGGAAGCTCCTAGGAGAAATCAATGCATGTTAGAGGAAGAAGGAAGGCAGAAACAAAAAGAGCCAGTCCGGAACATGCAGTAATATCATAAGCAACACATAAATTTACAACTCTAATCCTGATTTACGAAAAAATCATAAGCAACACATAAATTTAGTGTCAAGAGTCAAAAATTGAAGTTCTTTTCTGTTCATATAGGCTACCAGGCCGGATTTTAAATATGAATTCAAGTACAAGAATAGAAAATACGAAACAAGAAATGAAAGTGGATTAATTTAATCCAACAAGCATCATAATAACGGAAAATAAGTGTGTGCGACTGTGTGTGAGAGAGGGAGAGGGTGGAACAGACCTGAACGTTGTAGAATTATGAAAGCAACACAATCTCCCTCTCTCACACATAAGTAAAAGCAGCATAAGCTCTAAAGCATTGTGGTCATCACATTCATGAAAAATCGCATCATTGATTAAGACATTTCCAATCCTACACGCTAAAAGCAATTTATACAACAACAAGACAAACCTATTGGTTAGATATCCACTGCAAAAAAACTCTAAATACAAATTTCAAGATGAATCACAAGTTCTCATGCTAGGAATTACAAAATTGTTAAGCGGACATGAAGAATAATTTTTCACTGTTAGTGAAGCCAAAAACCATCACCAATAAAGACAATTTAATGCATATAATAATATTCTGATAAAGTCCAACAATAATAGACTATAAAGTGATAAAAAAACTATTACTAAAATGAACGCTGAGATGTATGAGAATAGTACAAGCAGCAGGGAATTGAAACATAAAACAGAGTGTGGAAGTTACTTCAATATTAGCTGCCTTCAGAGATCAAAAGGAGTTACCGTACACAACTTTCAGTTATAAATAGGGAAAACTTGCAGTAACAGAATCTGAAAAACATTCCCACTAGAATGGCCAGAAAGCCTACAGACACAAAAGAAACCTTATGGACATTTCCCATGAACCCTCCCCATTTCACTGGATGTGACTAAATAATTTACCACAACAAGCATAACCAAAGTATTACATCATTTATGACTCTGATTTAGATTTCCATTGATTATTCATATCACGCTTCATGTATGAGAACCTAATTTTTTTTATTTCCATTACTAGTCATTGCTGTGTTTATTGCTAAAATCAACATAAGGAAGTAATAAATATATTTCATGAATTGAATTTATATTTTATAAACTAGAAAAATTGAATACCTTAACTATACTTTCTCATAAACCAAATAGAGCTAATAAGAAACTAGAACATGAAATAAAAATAGAAATAAACTACTACAACAATTACAAAGACGGGTGACCAAAAAATAAGGATATAAAACTTTGTGGCAAGAGAAGAAAATCACACCACTGCATAAACCAAGAACAAAAAAACTAATTATGACTAATCATAATGAAAATTTAAAACATTTGGGCAACTTACCATAAAACAAAGTCAAAATAACAAGAAACAAAGAAAGAAAGAAAGGAACCAAAGCGAGAAACCCTTAAAAAGGAAATCAGAAAAATAAAAAATTCTAATAAAAAATTAACGGAACAAAAAAAAAAGAACAAAAGAACAAAGAAACAACAGAAAACCATATGAACCACTGCATAAAACTATTAAAAATGAAATCAAAATAATATATATATATATATATATATATATATATATATATATAGAGAGAGAGAGAGAGAGAGAGAGAGAGAGAGCCCCAAGGGGTTTGGTGGACGGGAGGAGAGAGTAACTTAGGGACTTGCCCCCAAGATTGCAAGATACAATCAAACAAAGACCAAACGTTTCAAACTTTGGGGCCATTGGAGATTTGTATGGTCGATAACTTCAGAGCTCTGAGATTAGTTGAGATGCGCATAAGCTGCTCGGACACCTGGTTATCATAAAAAAGCAAAGAAAACGACAAACAATAAAAGTTGGATGGCTAATTCTTTTACCAACAATTATTACTTACAACCCAAACAAAGTAAACAAAAATCAAATGGACCAAAATATATAATCAAAACTAACAAAAATCAAATTCTAAACATTTGAAATATATGAAGCAATAAGACAATTTAACTCAATAAAAATAATCAAGACTGAGAACCTAAATACAATATCTTGATAGTCGAAATTATAATGAACAAAATATGATAGTGAATCAATTGAACAATTTATTATCACTGTGATAAATTAGCAAACACAATGCAAAAATGTGCTGAGACACTTGATTCACCAGTTTTTCTCACTTTTCCGGTCTCTCATCTGACCAAACAAAGCAAATTTAAAATAGTATCGAGAAAATTATAAAAGAATTTGAAGATGAAAATTATTTTTATTGCTAGGTATCAAAGAATTTGAATATAAATGTACTTGTATGATTTGCATTCTTAAATAGTAACACAACAGATTATTTGTATAATAAATATGTGTATACTTTATGTCTTATTTTGCAAGGGATATCACAACCAATTGGCTTGGAGCAGTGGTTGTGTAGAGGCCAAGCTCCTCTATACTCAGCAACAAGGGTTCAAACCTTGGGAGCTTCACAGTTTTTAATATTTTCTGAACCCGGACCAACTGACATTTGCTTAAGTGAACCAGCGACAGTTTGAACGATCTGCCGGTTGGACCGGTGGTTCACGCGATTTTAGATGGTTTAACATAAAACGCAACTTGGACCGGTCAACAGTTAAACCGGTTGAATCGGACAATCCAATTTTCAAAACAGTGGTAGAGGAAATTCGGTTTGGTTTTTCAATTTTTTTTTTGTTTCGGCCATTTTTTTGGGCTACAAAAACGCAATCATCATATTTCAAAACCAAAAAAGAAACAGACCAAAGATTTAGGGGAAAAAACATATTAATGGCTCTATAACCATGGCCTCTAACAATAAAATTTAGACTGCAAACCCAAGGACAAGCTAAAATCAATAATTTAAACAATTTACATAATTGAATATTGACTTTTTGACTGATTTTTAAATGGATAGTGGAGATTTGGATCTACAAATGAAATGTGAGATTTATAAAACATGTGGTGGCTTATATAATTTTGGTTTGGTTCGATTCGATTTTAAATGGTATGAGGAACCGTAAAACCGGACCTAACAAAAAAAAACAATTTTTAAAAATTTAAAACCAAACCAATTGACCAACTCTACAAAACCGCACCTAACTTTTCGATCAGTTTGGTTTTCTCCATTTTTCTTGCACTCCTAGAAGAAACTCGTGGGAACCAGAACATGAAACAT